>JAQFZM010001388.1:0-18663 GCA_034695785.1 Galumna obvia | reverse complement strand
AGAGAGAGAGAGAGAGAGAGAGAGAGAGAGAGAGAGAATATGTATAGATATGAAAATAGTGTAAAACTTTATTTTGTATTTTTTGGATGTGTTTTCTTACTTAGTTATGAAGAAGAACCACATTTGGTCTGTGAGGCCACTGTCTATTGGGTAAGTGCACACCTGTTTAGAAAAGGAACCAATGATAACTGTGATGGCGCCCATTGGATGCCAGGTCCAGGTGGAGTGACGGACTAACACCATAGGGTGCGTTGATTACACGAACCTTTTGCTGATTACAAGGCTTTCACTCAATATTGATGACATTATTGCTTAGGGCTATGTATGCCTCTGAGCCCCCCTTTTATTATCCTATGCTCTCAATTATTTTACATTTGATGAGAAATAAAGAATTACTCTCTCTTTGAGAAGTTGGCGAATGAGTCCCAACGAACCCCTCCCTCATCACGAATAGAAAACCCGAATAAATCTCTTCTGTTTTCGATTGCTTTCAATCTCTTTATATATTTGTCTGAAATCCATTTCATTTCATCTCATTATTCAACGAAATTGAATCAAATGAAGAGAATATAAAACTTGTATTGCATTTGATTACCTTTCAAATGTCTGTCCCTTAAACCAATTGAAACGAATAACGCAAAATCAATGAACGTTTGGACTTCTTTTTTGGTATGTCTTCAGAATTCAATAGTAATCTAAGAAAAGCATTTCTATATAAACATGAATTCATTGTCGACTGAACTGAGGGTCGATATCAGAGGTTTGACATCAAAGGCTATAAATAAATGTCAGTTTTGTTTGCAACCAATTGGTCTTCCATTGAATGTCACAATGAGATACAGAATGTTATACATGTCCTTTGGTTTGTCCTTTGGTTTGTGTTTTGGTCGGACCAATAGTTACTTCGATAGTTTGTTCAATAGTTTACTCGAATAAACAGTGAATAGAAAACACGTATAAGAAATAAATAGCCAACAAATACCAGCAATGGATGCAAACATGATATGGAAGGGCATACATAATGGGATGTACGCAGTGAACAGATATAGCCTTCAGGTATTCGGGAGAGTGAAGTGATGGGCCAACAAAACCAAGAGCTAAGCACACATATCACCCATGATTGCACCCAAAGCTATTTCTCTTCAACTGCCGACTCGATCGCCAAATAGCGCCCAACAGAATAAGTTCCGTTTGTAAGCACTTTTGTTCCCCGTTCTGTCCCCTAAACAACAGGCAGTCTTAATGATGGCCTAAACTTTGAGTTGTTCTCAAAACTAAAAATACATTCAAAAAATTATTTCATTTAATTCAAAATTCTTATTCTTATTATTCTTATTGATTACGATTATATCAAACTTTAATTTATTTGAAACCAGTTTTCACTTCAATATATAAACATTGACTCAAATAACAATGACTCAGTTTATACAAAACCGCTTCACAACTACAGACATATGTGAATCGATGGTTGGGTGCCGTCCATGATCTTCACCAAAAACTAAGTCCACTAAATTCTATGGCACTCATCAGTGCTATACGAGTGCCCGAAGGCATACATACATACAATTTCTCTTCTGGAGCTCGATTTTCAATGGAAGGTCACAATAGACACAACACATCAGTATTTTTTTATTTTGGGTGTCCTCTCTCTCTCTCTCTCTCTCTCTCTCTCTCTCTCTCTCTCGCTCTGTCTCTCCCCTCCTATTTTCCAACTCTACAGTAATTCTCCTCTTTTCTCATTTGTTTCGGTTGAGCACAACAACAGAGGGGTTCCGTATCCCTACGGGTGGCTCATTTGGTAAATGTCAGGCACCTATAACTTACATCGATTTACATTTTACCATTTAGTGGATATTCTGCAACATTTGATGTATTGATGTATTTAAAGCTAAGACTTAGATAGAGCTCATATATCTGATCACTGAAAGCGTGGAAACGACTGTTCACTTTTGAACAAAAATAAACGAACTTTTTCTGAGTTTTCGACTCAAACGAAAAACATTTGCCATAAGAGTGTTTCGAAGCGCCTCAAAGAGAAATTATCTCATTATATACTTCACTCATTTATATACTTATTATTAAAGAATTAATTTTTAATTTGCATTTATTTCCCACTTTCGATATGCCTTCGATCCGGGCTTTTATAAGTTCACAGATTTTTTTGTTTTACTAGTTTTTGATGAATAAAAAGATTCAATGAACGGATAAATGCCTGAAAAGGGGAGTGGAATATAAAAAAATACACAAAATAATGAATGTATTAATACTTAGAGTGCTTTCTGTGATGAATTCTTGTGCCTCTAGAGTCGACCACCTGCCGAAAACGCCCAGCACAACTTATGAAATTCAATGGTTATAAATTTGAGTTGTCTTCCATTTTTGTTTTAATTAATTTAAAGTTTACAAATCTATTTCTATTTCTATTTCTTTCATTTATTTATTAAATCTTATGCTATAAATTTGCAAAAAATTCAAAACTAGAAAAACACATGACTTCACTCTTTTTATTAAAATTATAGTCAATAATTCAATTGAAAAATAGAGGATCAGAAGACTATCACTCGCTATATATCTCTTCTAAATTTATTGCTTCTAATTATTGATTGCAATGAAGTGAAAATAAGAACCGAAGACTATAGTCTTAACCAACACTATATCGAAATGGTTTAATAATTTCGTTAATATAATTGATTTTATTATTTGAATTTAGAGCTGAAGTGCACTAATAAAACAAAATGAATTAGCGATCGGTCGCATGCCTTCGATGCCAATAGTCTAAGTGTGCAATGATTTATGTATGGGTGCGATGACTGCATGCAATGTCACAAATAATGATTTCAGACCATTTGGAATGCAATCAACTGGTCGTCCAATTTTCTAAACCTGTGATAAATCATCCGAAAAATAAACCAGTAATTCCTTAATCTCTATTAGGAATGGAAGCGTCAAAATTAAATCGAGAATAACTCCAAAGACTGACTCCATTCCAGTGTTTTCAGTGCAAAACATGGTTTCCTAAATATTTGTTGTGATTGAAAATTTGCCAAGTTGCAATTTTGTTAATACTGACTCACAATCACTTTTTCATTGAAAACTGTTTAAAACTATTTCTATAGTATTTGAGATTATGTCCAATCTTCATAAGGGCAACTTCATATCACAGATTATACTAGACTAGACTAGACAAGAGAGACTCTTCATATAAAGCTGTAAAATTTTGTAGCGTTACATAAAAAAGGAAAAATTCTTGTCTTACCCTCTATTTGTGTTAATATCAAAAATCATTGAATGCTTTGCGAAGATTGAGCTGAATATAGATGCCATACCATTGCCATACCATTGCTTTTCAGATGTTGGAGTGATGCAGCACTGATACCATTGCCGGCCCGACTCATGTCAACTATGATATCCGAATTATACGCATAAATGATTGCCCTCTTTATAAATAGTGAACAAAATTGTGAGCAAAATATGTGAAGAACTGGCCATCGATTTAATTAAGCCCTCTCTCTCTCTCTCTCTCTCTCTCTCTCTCTCTCCTCCTTTTTCTGCCTTATGTTTAAACGTAATGTTTGAGTCCTTCAAAATTCCAAACATTCCATTCGAGGCTTTTATATAAGTCTCTCTCTTTCTCTCTCCTCATCCTCTCATCCGTCGAATGCAGTTTTCTCTGAATTTTTTGCAGTTTTCACACTTTTTGCATCACACGTAAGGGTGTGAGTAATTTAGCGCAAAATTTGCGCCATAGGCTTATGTTTAGTTTACAATAGATTGCATTCAATGTTACGCATAGTTCCCCAAATCTAACGCTTATTGAAAGCACTGTTGAGTCCCATCTCTTTGCAATTCAAGTCTGTCTTCTCTTTTTTCCGTTTTTTAATAATTTTGTTAACCAAAAAACTGCTCTCAAAATGTTTTTAATAATTTCAATGCAATGTTTTGTGTTTTCTATTCATTCAAAGTTTAAAACTTATCGACAAAATAAACTTCAGATAATTATAATTCAAATAATAATAAGAACTGATAATTGAGTCAATTCTTTGTGTTATAATGCGATCAAAATTTGAAATCATAATAAAGTTCAATGTTAACAATTCTTACAAAAACTTAATTTTATTATGATCATTCATAAATAACCTAGTATTACATTGAAATTCACTTAAAAACTAATTATCTTTTATATTTAAAAAAAATATAAACAATACTTAATAAAGAGAATAATATATTCGCTTAAAAAACAAAATAATATTGTCTTTAAAAAGTTTAGACGTTTGACATAAAGCGATGAATAAATTGTTAACTTTTGGAAATTGAATAAAATATTTGATTAAATCTATATAACAAATACTATTTTATTTAAAATCATCATGATGCATCATCAAATTGACAAACTGTTAAATTACTTTTGATGGCAAAAGCATTGATCTTGACTATGATCTTGGCTAAGGTTCAAGAAAAAACATATGTTCTTAAAAGTAATTTAAAACTAAATCGTCTGAAATTCTGGAATTTTGTTGAAAAAAAATATAAATAAAAATAAAAATTTTACGGAATTTTAATTTCATTAATTTTTTTTATTAATGTTTTCTAAGGATTTGTTTTTTAATAAATTATTTGATTATAAAAGTATTAAGAATTTATTAAATTATAAAAATAAATCTCAAGTTATGTTTTGTAATCAATACAAGTTTCAAATAAATGTAAATATTATTAATGTTATTAATGTAGTTTTGATTATAAATGACACCGGGTATAAGTTTACTAATTTAGAGCTTTAATTGATTCAGATATTCATTGAAATATGACATTAAGATATTTTAATCGCAAAATAAAAATATCAGAAAAGTTTCGGTAAATAAGAAATAATAGGAGAAAACGAAAAATAAATTTCATGTAATAAATAAGAGATATGAAGCAATAAACACATTAGAAAATAGAAAATAACATAAAATAACATGGATAAATATATTGGGATATCATTATTCAGTTAAGGGTAGCCTTCTATCCAATGCCAGCAATGTTTGAAAGAGAGGTGCGGTTGTGTCTGTGCTTTGCATAACATAACATAAGAATTACCTTATGTTGCAAAGACCAGAGTTCAGTGCTGTGGGGCCTCTAAACCACACCAACGAAAAAATATTGTGCATTAGATATAGGGCTAAAAATAGCTTTAATTCACTATTAAGTTATGTCATAAAAATATGCTCGAAGTAGTTTTGTTTGTGCGCTATTCGCTTAATTAAGGTATATCTGATTTAATAGCAGTGCGAACAACCTCAGCAGGTGATCCCTCCAATATCATAGCTTAGTTTAATCTTAGGCACAACACAGAGTCAGAGCAGTGGCCCTAATAACCAAACCGATAGAACTCTATTTTCTTGGACTTGAGTTGAGCGCAATTAGAGAGAGAAATAGATAGAGAAGAGGCGCACGAAATGTGATTATAGGCACTGAAAAATTTAGACTTCACTAAATCTAATGTTTTCCTTACATTTAATAATTAGAATTAGTGATTGCATTGTAATTCTGTCCCTCTCTTGGGTGGTCTCCCATATATGGGTGATCCTCATCTTAGCTCATATGCCGGCTGACTCTGAGCTCTCAAGTAGTTTAGGGAGTCTTAGGTTTAGGTTTAGGTGCCTCAATTGCCCCTCAATTTTATTTGACTCATCTATTAGTTATTGCATAGTTTATACCCCAATGAAGAACTGCCCGAATGTTCTCAATGTATGTGAAGAATGTATGAATATATGACTTATTTTGAACGTAAACACAATATATGTATAATCTTTATCTGTTAACAGACAACAGAACAGAACAGCACAGAATTGAAGATCTTTTGATAATAAGAGAATTCGCACGAAAACTGAGAGAAACTTAAATAAGTTCTTTGTAAGCATTAGTGTTGGAAACAGAATTGCCGACCATCTGCCTTTGCCCAAACTCTGCCCTAACTCTGTCCGTACTGTGCTCTAACTCTGCTCTAACCTAAGCTAAACTGTGCCCTCGGCTCTAATAAAGAGAAGAATCAGAATAAATGTTTGCACCGAAAGCAACAAAAACACAATAGGAAGAGGTATCAGCTCTACATTAAAGGCACTGGTATTATATGCAACAGAGAAACGAATGAAACAGAATATCAATGAATGGCTGAGAAATGCGTCCAACAGTTACTGAAATAGATATGCTTTTGGTGTAACACAAGGTTTGGGTGCTTTGCATACAATTACTTCTGAGACATCAATTCAACAAACATTTGAATACAAAAGAAGTGCTTCCAATCAAATAATCCATTGATTCGGTGAAGATTTTGAGTGACCTGTCTTTGCACGGCATGAGGTCTAATGAGGTTTTATGTATTTCACATCTGCCCAAACATCGGTGCGATGCCATCATTGGAGCCCACCTTTTCTAATATAAAATTCCTCTATATTTGTCTCAATCGTTACAAACCTCTGAATCGTTGAAACTTTTGCTCAAAAAATTACAAACTTTTGCTTTTCATGAATTCGCAGTGAATTCGCACGAAAAGAATGAGAAAATATGATTTGTGAGGGAGTGATATGTGTTCTGTGCTTTTGAGGTGTTTCCAAATGTGTGTATCGAACGCTTCTATCAAAATGAAAGTGAGATAATATTAGGCACTAATAATGGGCCGCATATGTTGTGTTCACATCAAACACATTAAAAATGTAATGTAAAAATCCAGTCATAACAAAACAGTGACCAAGCATATATGCATAATTTGGTCATTTTAATAATTGAACAAGCACATTATCATTTGAAACTTTGATTCACTTAATTTTATGAAAACATGAAATAAGAAAATCATTTTAATTCAATTAAAGAGTTCTTTCGCTTCTCTTTTAGAGAAAACTTTAAATCCTTAAAATAAAGTACTTATAAAATGAGCATAAAAGTGAATGAGCTTGGTCATTCTCAGTTCATAAAAAGAACAAAACATAGCGAAAAAAGTCAGTCAAACATAAATTCATTGAAAATATAAGTTTATATTCATTTATTCACTTATTTTTGGCACTGATTTCAAGTTTTGAAATATTAAAACATTTTTTTTTGATTCAAACAATTTTTCTAATTTTCATAAATTGTCTCAAATTATAATCTCTTCGCAGAATATTTGCATTTCACGCATTGATGGGTCAAAAGTCAGAGCAGTAATACTTTTGAGCCCTAATGTCTTTTGTAATCAATTTCCAGATAAAAACTACTGAAAAATCGAAATTCATTTTTATATTCTCTAATTTTCAAAAAAGTGAGTGAAGAGAGAGAGAGAGAGAGAGAGAGAGAGAGAGAGAGAGAGAGAGAGAGAGAGAGAGAGAGAACTCAATATAATAGTGAGGGTAAAGTCGAGATAACAACTCAGAGTTAATGATTAATAGTGTATTTTCGCTTTAGTTTAACTAAAAATCATATTTTGGGTGAAAGCAATGTATGAGCATGCTCCGTTGATTTTGAACTTGAAAGTAATAAGAATGAAAGTAATTTCGGAATTATTTTGTAGTAATTATATCATTTTTTTTATTCAAAATAGTCGGGGTATTATCAAAGCAAAAGCGCTATAAATTAAGGTTTTTTAACGAAAGCGCACATCCTTTCAGTTTTAATGAATATAACGAGAAAAGTATTCCTAAATTAAAGCTCAAACATTATTTTGTGTTCAAAATGGAGTTAAAAACAATTTGGTTGAAGTTTATTATCGTTTTTAGCTTTAATTGATTTACGAGAATTTATATCATTCTAAGTATGTTTTAAATCTTTTTTTATTACATAAAATTTATTTACTTTTTTTTATAATATTTTTTAAAATAAACTTAAGCTCTAATTTTAAAAAAAATTATTAAAATTCTCAAATAATTAATTACAAAGTTATCAAGAATATTCTACATTAATTTTAAAATAAAAGAATTCTTAATTAATATTTAGATAAGGATTTTCGAGAAGAATATGTTATTACTGGATAAGAATTAGGCAAATTCTGGAAGGGCAAATACCAGGGATGGCCAAAGGCGGCCGCTCCCAGGGGGGGTATACCCTTCCCTGGATCAAAAAAAACCTCAACAGACCTAGTGCTTGTCCATAGACGTAATGTTAAAGGTTTCAATGTTCCAGGGGGGAGGTATTTTGCCAATTTTGCTGCTCCAGGGGGGTATTTTGGAATACCCCCCCCCTATTGGCCATCCCTGGCAAATACCCTTAAAAGGAAAAATTGGCAAGATACTCCTTTGATTAAGGGTCACACAAGAGTCAGAGAACCATTTCAAAGGACAGATTACCATTTAATGAAATTTTTGCGCTAATATTTTGAAAGTTTTACAAGATTACATTTTTGTCCAAAATTCTTTGTTTTTTGCATTAATTTTAATAAAATTTACTAAATTATAACAAATAATTGTATTCATATAAAAGCGAAAACGACTCGAATGACACGAAATGTTTTTGAGGCAAATTTTGTGATTTCCAAAATACCCCCTTAGCTCGTACTCAAATATTCCCCTTATATCCCCGAGGTGTTTTGCCATGCTATGGTGAGAATATTTACAATAGCCCTGATCACTGATCAGATGAATAAGTAAATTTCACTGAGCAATAATGTTGAGGAGTAATTGACAAAAGAAATTAAGGAATATTTCCCACACTCATTCACTAGTTCACTCACTCTTGTAGATTTTATTGATAGTCCTTTCAATACATTCCATTATGACAGAGATTTGACCATGATATCCTATATAAATGTTAAAAGTTTATTGTTGTCCAACTAATTATTAGAGGATTTTATTTGGATTTGCGCTGACTTTGAGTAGTATTTAAGAGCAGTAAAAGGTATAACAAAACCCTTTCCTAATTGAAACGACAATAATTAAATAAAAGGGAAACAATAGTTCATACGTTGAGACAAATCTAAAATCACTACTTTTAACAATTTTAACTCTAAGAGCCTTAAGGTCTGGGGTTGTGCTGTGATAGCGCTAAACGATCTCTTGACCTTAAGGCACCTCTCACTCACATCTCACACACACCAAAGCAGATGCCACACACGTTGAATCGATGTGTGAGGCCATTCAAATCATTACTATATACCTTTACCTTTAGTTGTGGTTGGAAACTCTCCCTTTGCTGTGCTCAGGGCGCCAGGTTTTTACATTTTGGGAGACAATTGGGAGAGCGATGGGAGTTGTTTTCAAATGGTCTTTGAAATCTCCAAAAATTATTGGCGGTAAAACTCAATTCTCTAATAAATAAAATTTGTTTTCAACCGACAAAAGTGACCGAAAAGACCAAAAACAGATCTAAAGACCAAAATAGAGAACATAACACAAACTTTACAAATCGATAAAATACTTTACAATACATAAAATCACTTCACATTAAACCTTATAAACAAATGAGAAATTAGTTTTGCATATAATTAATATAAATAAAGTCCTGTAGAGAAGGTTTTGTCAACTAATCAAATATTTTCAATTAAATACATTTAAATGAGTTATTCTTTACTTTTATAAAACAATTTATTTTATTCTCAATTTTGAAACTACTTAAGATATTTTAATTATACCTGTACTTGGCAAATTATTGCATTCTTTAAATATGCTTTGATTTCCAAGTTTTATTAAAATTTGATGAATAAATTTTAAACAAGATAAATTTTTATTTTCGATAATTTAAGTTTTGCATGATTAAATTTTCTAAACTAATTAAAATATTAAGAAAAAAAAACACTTAAGGTTTTGATCTAGTTCACTAAAATAAAAAACTAAAATAAATTAATAACTTTTAAGATATTTTCCAAAATATTGAATAATTAGAAAAAGTATACTAGGTAATTAAGAAATATTTGATAATCATAAAATCTAGACAAAGCAATAGTTGTTATTAAAAAAAATATTGTTATCATAAATATTAGGTTATATTAGAGCAAATGGACCGCCTCTTAATTTAGATTGTTTTGGTTTTTGGGATGTGAAGTATATGTGAAGTATATGTGAAGTATATGTGAAGTATATGTGAAGTATATGTACAGCATATTTGGCCATTGGATCAGTTATATTGTCATAACTGGCATTCGATTAAAATGTCTTATTTGAAAGTTTCGTTTAAATTACATTTCATATAGAATTCAATGATTGCATGTATACAACGATACAACTGTAGTTCAAAACTTTTCCAAAAGATGTTAAGGAAGAAATGCACAATCGGGGGGAAAGGGGGGACACAAGGAATAGAAGCAGAGAGGAGTCCGCCCTTTGATGTGATATATCAATAAGGTTAAGCTCCTGCCAAACGTACGCATAAGTAATTGTTGTCTAACACTTATTGGTGTTTCCAATAGCTATGGCCTATCGCTCTTCAGTACAGCTCCTCTAAGGTGGTGCCAGTGAGCTGTCAGTCCGCCCTGAATAAGACATGAGAGGTCTATATTGTAAGTTTGTATGCATTACTGCGGCTAATATTAGGCTCAATTGAGTTGAGATGTTTGAGGAATCAATAAAATGTTCTCATATTTGCCGTTCACCGTCTCATCGATGCTATGATTGCAAGAATACAGTGAATGTTATGTCTCGCTATAAAAAGCAACGTTCAGTGATGTCAACCTTTTGAAAACTTAGTTAACGAGTGAACAGTCGAACAGACCTTTCGTAACCCCGAACTACAATTGAGTTGTTCTCAAACTTTGATTAACTTATTAGACAATCATTCAAAGGGTTATCATTTAAACTATTAGTTTGTGATAACTATAAACTTATTTCGATATAATTCTAATCAATCAATGATTTATTAATAATTAAATTAAAATTTTCGTAATTTTCGTAATTCTTTCGTAAAGACTTGTTTTGAAGAAGAAATTCATTTATAAGAAAATATTTATTTGTTTCGAGACGTAAACGAAAATCAGTCAAAATTTGGTACTACAATAGTTTCAGTACTTATTTTCAAGTTCAGAAGAGCTTAGGTCTCATGGCTTTGGACGTATCGACACGAAGACCACTGTCGGCATCAATGCCAGAGCCCACGCGGACATCCACTCCAAGCTCTCCGACTTCAAGTCTCATAGAGAACAGTGAAAGCGCTGCTCTTTATATGAAGGCCGTTTCTGAAGGGGCCCACATCTTGGCTCAGCACTCATCTCATGCAACACATGTATGTAGTTCTTCGCCGTCCAGTTCACTACTGGATTCACCACAACAATCACCCCTTCAAGACAGTGCCAGCCATAAGTCACTTTCACCTCAACCACAATCCCTTCCGACGGCATTTATGGCACCCAACATATCAGGTGTCGGCTCATTCCCACTCCAGTCAGCCGTTCGTTCGCTCAAGTTTTCGATTGAGAACATCCTTTCCCCTGAATTCGGCAAAAATGAAAAGGAGTGTCGAAAAAACATTATAACAAACGGTAATAACAAACTTAAATCTAATCACCGGCACAACAGTCGCGCTCATCCTTTAGATGTATCTTCGCTGACAAATAAAAGAAAACATTCATCAGATTCTGAGAGCTCTAACATCAGTTCTTTGAGCACTACATCCAGAGATACTGTCAATAATATAAAGGACTCGTCAAATGGATCCAAAGATATTTGTCTGCCTCCCATCGAAAAGATCGCAAAAGGAGAACAAAAACCAGAGATGGTTTGGCCCGCATGGGTCTACTGCACCCGATATTCAGACCGACCCTCTTCTGGTAAGCGTTCTGGTATTCATACTTTTTATTTATTTTAAGGTCATTAGAATATAGACTTAAGAGTTTTTTTCGTTTAATCCAATCGATAATCAAAGAGTTAACCAAAAAATTATTTTTGAAAAACAAACTCTTTTTGAAAACTAATCGAAGTTTATTTGAGTTAAACTCAGAGGTTTTCAATGAAAGTTTCAGTGGAAACAGAGTTTACACATTTCCCCCAAAGGATGTGTTATGAAAATTGTATTTTGCAAACACACCCCAACTGACAACGAATTGCGTAAAAAATGTCAATTTTTATAAATAATTTTTCATATTTTAAACATAAACTAAGCAAACAATACACGCGATTTGCTTTTCTATCACTTCAATACTAGAATAACCACTCATTAAATATTTATTTTTATTTTATTTTTTTTATAAATTTTCATTTAGCTATTTAGAAAAGCATTTTAAAAATGTATATAGATTCTATTTTGATTAAGTATAATTAAGATAAAAATTCAAATTGAAATTTCATTAAATACATGTCAATTAAATATTTGGAGGCACTTATTCTGTGCCAAATATTAACTGAAAGTTTAAATATTCATTTTTAAATGAGTATCAAAAATATGAGATAATTAGTTGAGAAGATTGTGTTAAAATTGTGGCTAAATTCAGATCTTTTTTCTTTGAGTTTTTGAGCTACAAATCAAATATTGAATTGAATTTTCGAATAATTAATAATATATTCGTTTTGAAAATAAGAGAAAATAAATGAATTTTATTTTGTGAGTCGTTTTGACGTTCAATATATAGAATGCATGCCTTCGACTCATTTATAAATAAAAATTTTAAGTCATCGAAATATAGCCAAGAATTTGACAATAGATGTCAAACTCGAATAAAAACGTAAGAATTCTTTAATTCTGTTTTGAAATGATCGCTATTTTTGGAAAATTAGAGCAATAAATGACATTTTGATGTTAATTAAACATAAAATGTTTATTTTTCGATCATTAACTCAAAAAAGGGAATAATAGGGAATAACTATTGTAAGCATAAAGTTATCCAAATATTTTGAAACGGATTCCAAATAAAGTGAATAAATTCTCTATATTTGATGTCCAGAGTTTGGCTCAATTACTACTGGTATTGACGACAGTTTACATTTGCAACAAAAGCTAACCTTTATTTACACAAAACTATAATAGGTGTGAGAGATGACAATTTCTTTGAAAGAAACTAACTCTTAACATATGGCAGACTCTGATTAGTACTTACCTTATCTCTGAGTTCGGCAAAACAGCCACTGATTTATTGTGACAATAGTTTGGGAAATGGAAAGAAAAATGAGCCATCAATTGAAGTTAGGTTTAAGCCCTAACAGAATGTATATCTTATATTTATTTAACGTATATTAGCATTAGTTTAATATTTGTCTAATTTTTCTTCAATTTTTTACCGAAATATTTATTGTATGGAAAGTAAAGATGAGTTATTCCATGAGATTAATGTTCTGTCGATTTTGTGGATTTCATTTCTCTTCTATTTGTTAGATATAAATAAAGTATAAATACAATTGAAGTCAGTTGTGGTCGAAATAATGGTCTCAAATATTTTATATTTTGTGTTTTAAACATTGAATGAATGAAAAGATATATTTATTGGGAAATGCATTCAACGCAATACATGAATCAATTTTACGAGTGATAAAAGATTATGTGAGGAAAGGCAACATATGATCATTGTTTTCACTCTAAACTTTAAACTTTAGTGAAATGCGGTATGAGATGAACCGGTGAGAGGTTGCTATTGTCAAACAAACGTCATGTCGAGGTATTTATTGTCCCATAAAAGAGAGTTGTGTGAGGTCTAAGATGTCTCTCAATTGGCGATCACAATATTTAGCCTAATTTTGATTGATTAGTTGGACCACACATTCACACCCAGTTTGACTCCGAAGAAAAAGTGAAAGTTTTAGAAACATTTGTAACTTTAAAAACACTATTTAAGAGATTTATTTATAATAATAGGACACAATTGCGGCCAATAGTCGTACTCTTCATTGAAAAAATAGTTTAAGACTATAATTCATATATTTTTATCTCTTGACTCTCGAATCACTATTTGTGGTAATAATCGACAAATAGATATGATTAGAGGTTGTGTTCAATAAATTCAATAATTAGTAGACTTAAAGTTTTGTTTAAAGTGTTATATATAAGTGATTTCCATTAGTTGTCATTTTGCTAATAGGGTTCTGAAACATATGAACTAAATTTGTTGAGGTTATGCCTCAGGCATATCAAGTATTCCAAAGAATCAGAGAAATAAAGAAATTGAGAACATCTCAACATAGAATATGAGTGCGGAGTCTATGTGTGCGTTAGTGGCAGTACAACAGCACAACTCGTATGTCTATCTCCGCAAAGCATTGAAAAATGCAAGTAATTTAGTAGTAGCTGTCATTGCTGGACCACCACCGTTGACTGTCCATATACATATACCTGTGCTCCTTTGATTCTAGAAGCCAGTTTCGGTCTAGACTTGAGACAACATTGCATTCATATAAATGCCGTCATTTTCTAACATTATTGGCCTTTAAATACTTTTATGCCATAGTTTTAAATAAGTCATATTCTTTGCTTTTATTTTATTCTGAGCACTAAGTTTAGTGACTCTCTCTCTCTCTCTCTCTCTCTCTCTCTCTCTCTCTCTCTCTCTCTCTCTCTCTCTCTCTCGTTGTTGCTCTCCCTGGAGACAGTGATCTGAAGCCTGGGAATGAGCCCGAGGCATATCACGGACACAGCATTCATATGGAGTAGTGATCGCCTATTAGATAATTCTGTCAATTGATAGTAAGACTGTTAAGTAAAATATCAACTTATAAATGACACTAATAATAGTTATCATTGCAATACTTACACTCGCCTTCTTGTAGGAGTAATACTACAAATCAGACTCCTTGTGCACGCGGGCGGTCTCATAACTATTTCCATATCTCATCGTGCAATGAGTTGATGGTTTGTGGTCATCGTTTTATATGCCTGTAATCTACAGCTTCACAGACTTGAAATTATTTGCAACTCATGCCATACTTTATAACTTTATTGCACACAATGTAATCAAATGCTTTGAATTCATTACAGAATAAGTTATAGAACTCTTCTGAGACCACAAAAAATACTTTTGAAAAAAAGCCATAAAATTTCAAAACTTTCTCAAAACGATTATAAACTTTTTAAGAGTTTTAAAGAAATATTTCGATAAATAGAATATAAAATCGAGTCTTACTTTTAACAACTCTATCATAAAATACATTAACGATAAGAATATAAAACTTGAGTCAAATCGTCGACTTGTAATCGATATTCAATTGAAGTTTATTTCTTAAACTTTCAATCAATTAATACTGAATTTCATTTCATTTACATAACTTTTTTTCATTTTTATTAAAATTGATTTGAATTATAGTTTGTGTTAATCAATAAAATAAAAAAAATAACTCAGAAATAATACAATTGAATTGTGCGTCACTTTTTTCAAATTTCTTTATATGGCTTTTGATTTATTAAGGTTAGCACGCAATTGGACAAGGATCATTCTCTATGAATTTTTATTGTGTTTTCCTCGAACTTTCTCCGACTCTAAACAAGTCATAAAAGAGAGAAATAATAAATATATTGTTGTGTACTCTCTTATACTGTCGACTAATTTTTCATTTAGTCTTTTCATTTGAAATATTAAAATATAAATTAAATGGTGAGTGAATGCGAGGATTGCATTTCTAATGCTCTCCAGTCCTCACTATTGAAGAACTTTTCAAATAAAAGCATATTTGCATTTAAACACAAAAAAAATCTAATATTAGGCACTTATTTGCATCGGAACAGAATAGAACAGAATAGAACAGAACAGAACAACTCCTCTCCTCTGAGTTTATGCATAAGTGAGTAATAAAAATCGTATTCTAATGTCGTTCACAACATATGAAACATTGACTCTAAATAAAAAGCGCACATTATTTGCTTTTATATTCAGCGGCAAATATTTCTTAGAAAAAACTAGAAAATAGTGTAATCAAGATCATTTCGTTTATTAATATTATATTTAGAATAATCATAAAGAATAGGTTCATAGGATTTGTCAACATTTATAAGAATTGCATAATTAAAAGAACTGAGAGCTCAGAATATTTACTTCGCTATTAATTATTACGAATAAGAGATACAATAATTACTTTATTTATTTAAAAAACTCGTTTCAATTGAATACAAAAAACATTTAATTTTATTTAATTTGTTTCAGAGATAAGGCATAAAATACCGGTTTTGTTGCAAATATTTTTCAGTCATAAATTCATTTCTATTACAACTCAATAAGTTGTAAGACTTGATTCTAGAGTCAAAACCAAAAAGTTTTGGACCTAAAAAGTACTGAAAGTGGACTGAAGTTTAGTTAACTGAAGAGTTTTGAGACGCAAACCTTTAAAATAATTATTTTATGATTCACTACAACTCAAAATAAATATCTTCTAATTATTTGAAAAAATTGATCAATTAAAGGATTTACTAGATTTGTCATACATTTGCCACTTGACATCATTTATCATAATTAGAAAGAAATATTAGGATTAACTCTAATTTTAAAGGTTTTAATCTTTATTTAAATATAGAATATATTAGTTTTAAAATTGCGATTAAAATAATTTAATATATTTTTTTAGAAAAAAATAAATCCCAACAAAACTTAAAGAATAAGTGGTCTGTAATAAAACAGCAAAAAAAAGTCATTATGTTTTGTTAATCATTGAAATAATGTTTAGTGCAATAAATGTTGAGTTATTATTCATTATTATTAGTGTGTCTGCAATAAAATAGTCGAAACAATTATTAAAATTAACGAAAAGGTATGCGTTTTTCATGTTATTCATAGTCTTTATATGAATCGGACGACAATTAAAACTGAAATTATTTTATAAAACGATTTCCTCTCCGTTTAAGTGAGACTTACGGAGAGAGAGATGAGAGAGAGAGAGAGACGAGAGAGTGTCGCACTCATACCTTTGGGCAAAAGATGAGTTGCGTGAGTCTATTGCTTAATCGCAATCATTACATCATATGTGCGATCGGTGTTGAACCTCATTCACATCGCATATTGAAAGGCCACACACAGACAGACACAGACTTCAATGAAGTAGTCTATTGGCTCTCAACTATTAAAACCTATTTTAGATGTGAAACACTAAAGAACTCCATTCGATAATAGTACACATCTATAGACTATAGTTGACAACGAGAACAGGAAACGGATATTTTTCTAAATTATTCAATGAAAGCGTTAAGAGAAAGAGAAAGTGTAGTTTAGACTAAAGTTTAGTCCCCCATCACTTGGGAGGTATCATCACTACGAGTCGTTTTGAGACAACATAAGTGGCAATTATGTAAAATTAAAGGAGTGGTACTACTCTTACCACTATTACTACTCTTACCATTTCTAATCTCATGTTCTCTTAATATTTATAAAAGACTTATCAAAAAGTTTTTTCCTAATTCGTGATCGAATATAAATATCTTCCGACACTTTTAACAATTATTTTAATTAATATAATATTTGTCTTAAATTATATCTTAATATTGAATCGAATTATTATCAAAATTAATAGAAAATGAGTCAAACAAATGTTAATTAGTTTTTGTTTGGTTTTTGCAATTTTTGTGATTTTAAGATGAGATGAGATGAGATGGTGTTAGTAATGATGAAATGGAATATTTGTGAGAGTAATTCGGTTCTAATTAGCGCCGGTTCAACATTTCGTTCCGCAAAATTAACTTTTCATTGAGCTCTTCGCTCGACTGGTCTGACTCTCAAAGAAAATAAGAGAAATGATCTAATGATCGCTGGAAACGCTTCTGATGATTGCTATGTCATGCAATCCAAGATTAAAAGTGGAGAAAATTCAAAGTGTGAGTCAATCGAGCGATTCATTGAAAACTGACTTCTCGTTAATTACAACTCTTTTCATAGAATTTTTGTCTTTCGTTAAGAATCTATCGATTCGTCAAACGCTTTACATTAACTCTTATTAATTCTCAATTTTTATATTCATTTCTATGAATTCATTTCTAAAAAGTATAAGAAAATGAGGCTTTCATTTGATATTTGGAATTTAAAAACGTTTTATAAAAAGAAATATAGATTTGAGGGAACGGCAAATAACGGCAAATAATAGTCGTAACAAATAATTCAATTGTTATAAAATATATTTATTTATAATATGAATGTAATTTTCAATTTGACTAAATAACAATCTTATGATTGATATATTACTAGAATTTATGGTCAAATCTGGAAAATCTATTCTTTGTTGTTATGATTGTTATCTTCAATCAATTACTTTCTTTCAATTTGGAGAATGAATTGAATGTTTGATATGAATGGAATCGATTATATAAGAGGTCACGACTTACCAACACTTTAAGTCTTTCAGATATTGTATTGAATTTGAATTGTTATGAGATATCAGTGAAGTATAAATAAGAAAATATCAAATCATTTGTTCAAAAATATTCTTTATTTGAATTTTGTTTTATAATTTGTTTTAATATAATTCTCAAAATAAGTTATATTTCACTTAATATTTATAAATTCAAAACTGAGTTATGTTTCGGTGATAAATAGTGAGCCAAAAGCGTGAACTCATTCACTTATTTATTCATTCTTTACTCGAATCACTTTCAAGTTTTTAATAATATTATAAAAACGGTTGTATTTTGGCATTGAATGGCCTTTCAATCAAAATATATAATAATAATTTTTGGAGGAGAAATGTCTGATGTTGTGTCCATCAAATTTATTTACTAAAATCATTATTAAATATTATAAATGATTTTTTTCAAAAATTATTTTTTATTAACAAATTTTATAGTGAATGAGTGAGTGAGTGAGTGAGTGAGTGAGAGAGAGAGAGAGAGAGAGAG
>JAQFZM010001387.1:0-18677 GCA_034695785.1 Galumna obvia | reverse complement strand
ATTAAATATTTATGAGACTTACCTTTCAAAATGAATTGACAATAATTTCAGAATTCAAATGATTATATCAATAAATACTTTAAGGGAGAGCTGTATCGCACCCAGAATTTAGATGTGGTCATTTTGATATATAAATTTCATAAATATTTTATTTTAAAATTATTTTTGTTTGTTAATCATATTTATATTTTTTTGGTTTTACTTAAATTATATATTATAATAAAAACAATATTTATTACTAAAAGCATTAATAAATGTCTGATTAGTGTTTAATTCCTTTCATTGAATAAATCGTTTTATAAGAATTTTCTTTTGTTTACTCTAATTATAAATTATTATTCGATTAAATATTCAGTAAAATTCAGCTGGAATGTATTGATTCAATGATAAACATGTTATTAAAATTCAATCTCTCTTATAAACAATTTTTCTTGTATGAAATATTAAATATTTTAAACGAGAAAGATTTTAAATAATTACTGACCATTTAAAGGGACATATAATTTTTTGAAACTGTATAACATTTTTGTCGAATTGAATAATACCTTCATTGATAGTAAAGAGCCGGAATAGGAACTAGTATATAAAAATCAAGATTATTATTCCAAGGTGTTCAAAATTATTTAGAGTTTAGAAATACCTTTATTTTTAAAAATATTTTCTGTTAATAATAATATGTTTTTTTATGAAAAAAACAAAATTTTTAATATTTTTTAAAATAAAACTTGAGTTTATTTGAAAATCATTTCTTAATTTTAAACATTAAAAAACTGTAATTAATATATACTCATCAAAAAACGTCTCTTAAAACAAATATTTGATTTTGTTTAAGATGAGGTTTAGAGTAGAACCCACAGTTGAGGCAAATTTTTAAACCCGAACCGGCCCGAATCAAAATCATAAAACCCTAACCGGCCCGAACCCGAAACTTTATTTTGAAAAAAACCCGAAAAAGCCCGAAAAAACCCGAAATTTTAAAATAAGTGGTTAATTAAGAAAATACATATTTAAATTAACTAAATCAAATTTTAATGTATTTAGCAATAAATTTTTTAATTTTTACTTCAATTGAAGAAATTTTGTCTCTCAAAGTGAGTTGGCACGAATTAATTTTTTTTACTTTGAAAATTTGAAAGCTTATTATGTCATTCTATTATATAGAATTTAGTAAAATTAAAGTAAACAACCGAAAATTTTAAGTAACAATAATTTTAACTAACGGTTAATTTTAACTAAAATTTACAACCAAAACCCCTTTCCCATAGACGTAATGTTAAAATACAACCGATAATTTAAACAGCCAATAATTTTAACAAAATATGAAACCCAAATCATTAAAATACATATAAGAGTAATACCAATAATTTTAACTAATCTTTCAAATATCGTAAATAAAATATTTATTTAAGTAATGCTTTGCAATTACTATTTAAATTCATTTGTTTTGTTGAAAAAAAGTATTTTTAGAAAATAAATTAGATAAATTGTATTACAATTAATAATTAAATCTTTTCGAAATTAATTAAATTATTTTTAGTTTAAAATGGCATTAGGAAAAATAATTTTTTAATTAAATAATTTTTTAAAAAAGGTTTTTATTAACATTATATTGCTTAATTTAGAACATAATTGATTTATTTAACAAAATATTATAAAATGTCAATAAAACTATATAAACATGAATTTAAAAGGTTTTATTTGTTTCAAACAATAATTTAAACCTAAATGACAAAACCCAACGTGTTAAAATTATCGATTGACGACGGTATATTTATTTACTAAATAAAAGTCTATTAATTATATTTATCCTACTCGTCGGATTCTTGAATATTTAACTTAAAATAATAAACAAAAAAGTTATATTATATTTAGATTTAGTTTTACTGATAATAACATTATTTAAAGTATAATATACTTTAAAATAAATTAATAAGCTAAAATAACTAAATTTAATAAAAACATTCTTTAATTAATTTAATTTAATTATTAAAACAGTTTTAATATTTAAACTTAAAACTCTTCTATTAATAATAAATATTTTTCATTATTTTTTTAATAAAAAATCTACAACCTTTATACATTTTAACAAAACACAAAAAACCCGAAAAAACCCGCAGACCCGAATGACTTTCTTTAAAAACCCGAACCGGCCCGAAGGATATAAAACAAAACCCGAAACCGGAAAAACCCGAATCGGTTTCGGGTTTTTTCGGTTTTGCCCGAAATCGGTTAACCGACTGTGGCCTCTAATTCACATCAAAACTCTGAGCATATGATGGACTGACTGTACAGCGCCTGCGCAAAGACATACACCTAAAGTTTAGCAAGTTTATAGCGCATTATTTAAATAAACAAAACTAAACTAGCAATAAAATGATTGTTAATTTAGATTATTTTTAACTGAATTTACTTATTTATCCCATTAAATAACCATGTTAAGTTGTTTTAGTAAAATAGACTGTAATTTTGTGGTGTTATCTGATTGTTGTGTACAGGATTTGGTTCAAGTGATGGCTGGCCTTCGATTTTAATGTCGAACTGATTTGCTTATTGTAGAAATCTAACCAAGATCATAAATATCTCCACGATTGCCATCTTATCTTCCAAACACATTCTTCGACCCAAACCAAAGGGTATAAAATCATTGAAACCAGTGCTCACATATTTCCCATTTTCTAGGAATCGCTCTGAAAAAAAATGTTCTGGGTTACCCCAATAAGAGGGGTCATTTAGTATTGAAGAGAGATGAACAAAAACACCCATCCTTTTAGGAATGGTATACTCTCTGACAATAGTGTCAATAATAGTCTTATGGAAGAGTCCGAGCGGTACTATTAATCGGTAGCGCAAAGTCTCTGATATGAAGGCCATAGTGTAGTGACTCTTATGTCTGTCCTCCTGTGCTGTCATTCGGTCCCCGATTTCAGTATTGATTTCTTGTCTCAACTTTTTCTGAATATTCCTATCATTTGATAAGAAAAGTAATAACCATTTGAAGAGAGTATGGGTTGTGTCGATACCGCCTTAAGACAAGGTAAAGGTAAAGTAAATAATTGAGTAAAATGGTAAATATTAACAAGGTAATTAAGCTACATATTAAATAAACTAATATAAAAAAAATATTACCAATAAAGAGATTCCATATAAACATTGAAAGGTTGTCATCGTTGAAATAAGGGGCCGACTCTTTGCCTTCAGAGACGGCTTCGTTTTTGGCTGAAATGAGTGCATCGCAAAAGTCATTAATAATCGATTGATTAAAGTGTTTGTAATGCGACTCATATTTTTTTTGGCCAAATCCTTAGTCTCTGACATTAATTCTTTCCTTTTCTTAACAATAGATCTGTCGATGAATCGCATAATTGGTATGAATTCAACGAATGAAACCCTTCCCGACCCTTACTTGTAAAATTTAGACCCTTTCCGACCATTTTTAGGGGTCTGGCAAAACCCTTAAGGGTCTAAAGGTTGAAAAGTTCGACCTCTACTCTGTACTACGAAAAAGCATGTTAATGTTTTCCATAATTTAATAATTGCCCTCGCTGATCAAATTATTGTATATTTGAAGAAAATTTTTATGTTAACAATGATCATGTATCAATAATAGTTTAATATAAAAATAATTATTTTTAACAAAATTAATATTGAAATCAAATTATATTTAATTCTGGAATATTTTTTAAATTGTGCGCAAAAACGTTAAATTATATTAATTTAATATAAAGTTGATGACATATCTACCCCGAGTCACTTAAACCTTCATAATTATAGAACAGATAGATAGATCTTAAAGCGGTTTTCACCAAAATGATCTAGGATAATGGTGTGTATTAGAAAATAAATTTTAAAAAATTCGATCAAGGTTAAATTAATTTTTTTGATGCTGAATTAAAACTTATATTTTAATGATATTTTTATTTTAAAATATATATAATTTATTTTTTATAAAGCTAAATTAATCAATCTATTTATATCTTGTTAATATTTATTTAAAAACAAATTAAACATGTGCATTTTAATGAATTTTGTATAAATCCCTTATCATGATTAAATAATTAACAAAATTTATGATAAGTGAAAAATGCTATATTTCATGATAAACATTAAAAGCAAGGTAAAATGTTCAATATTATTAATTGGAAAATGGTTATTATTGACCATGCTAATTAATCAAATTATCTAAAACTTTTTAAAAAAACAAATCATTATTGCTTAAAAAATATCATTTAAATATAAGTTTTAATTCGTCATCAAAAAAAATATTTTAACCTTGGTCGAATTTTTTTAAATTTATTTTATAATACACCCCATTATCCTAGATCATTTTGGTGAAAACTGCTTTAAGATCTATCAATCTGTTCAATAAATATGAAGGTTTAAGTGACTCGGGGTAGTTATGTCCCCAACTGTATATAAAATGTAAGAAATTAATTTATTAATTGAATATAAATTTATCTCTAAATAAATGATTTGATTTGAAAACGCGATAAAAAAATAAAACCAAATATTTTATTTCAATCGTTTTATTTATTTTTTTGTTGATTAAGTCATTTCTGTTCTTAATTTTTGATAAAAATATAAAATTGGAGGACATTTGCAGTAATCAATGATCAAGTACAATCTCTTAAGTATGTTTTAATATAAATGAGCATACTCATTATACTCATTTCACTTTAAATATATTTTGAGAATTTTAATTGAATTGAATTATAAGAAATATTGAAATTTTGTGGCAATAATTACATTTGAAATTAATGTCGAACTCAAGAAAGTATGTGATTATAGACACCGATTGTGGTATCGATGACGCGATGGCTATAATATTAGCCACAAATTGTCACCGAAACCATTTGATTGATATTTTAGGCATTACGTGTTCTCATGGAAACACATCCTTAGAGAATGTCATCAAAAATGTTAACTTAACTTTAAGAGCGAATGGACTTCAGGTAATTGAGTGATAAATACTTAAAGTTATAGAACAGAAAATATATAATTTATATTAAGTGAAATCAATTTTTTTGGAAATATCTCTCAAAAATTATTATAAATTTATGTAAAAGTTTTTAAAAGTTTATTACTGTAAATGAATTGTACTTTCATTTGAATCATTGGATCAATTGATTGGTTTAAATATTTTTCTAAAATTTAATTTATTTTTTGAAGAATGAAATCAAAGTTTACGGCGGATGCGCTCATCCTATAATTGGTAAACACGAGTCGTTCCCCCATTACAGCGATGACGGGTTCGGCGGAGCCACTAATGAATTACCACCGCTTGAAATAAATGAAGTAAAGGTTGAATCGGAACACGCAGTCAATGCATTGATTCGTTTGGCAAAAGAATATCCGAAAAGAATAACTCTTATGCTTTTGGGTCCACTCACTAATGTATCCGTCGCTTATTTAATGGATAATCAGTTCTTCGATAATTTGGATCAAATAGTTTTTATGGGCGGAACTATTGATTGTATTGGAAATGTGAAGCCAACCGTTGAGTTTAATATATGGAGAGATCCCGAAGCACTTCATATTATGCTGACAAATGCCAAGTGTGGGCTAACGTTTGTACCCTGGGAATGTGGCCTAACTAATCTTCTAACTTGGGTTTGATTTCTCTTCAAATACTAAGAATTGATTTTTTTTGGTTATATTTTTGATGAATAATAGGATGACTACAAAACCATAAGTGAATTGAGTTCAGAGTCCGCGAAATTCATTCAAATAATTTTAGCGAAAGACTACAAAAGAGTAAAATCTGGTAAATGAAATGCAAACTATTATTTCAAAAATAATTCTGTTTTGTTTTGAGGCGGAAGTCATAGAAAAGGACTAATAATGTGCGACGTTTTGGCCGTATTTGCGGTCGTTTTTCAGCATTTGATTCAATCGACTCAACGCTTTCCAACTGCTGTTGAATTGAATGGAAATTTGACGAAAGGACAGTTAGTTATCGACAAAAGGACTCGACTTAGTTATGAAGAATTGAGTGCACCCAAAGTCACATTTATTGAAAACTTTAAGGAAAACGAATTGTGGAAACTATTCATACAATTCTTGCAATAATTTCAAGAATTATTCAAAGTTTGATAAATTCATGCGAAGACCTCTACTCTAAAGATTTGGTTACAATATTTTGAATCGATTGAAACCAATTCGTCAAAAGTGTTGAACATTTAGTATAAATGAAAACATAGTTTTGTTAACAAAAATTTTAATAAAAGTGTACGCATTAGTCAAATGTCACTAATATTTGAATACAGAATAAATACAAACAATAATTGAATTACAGAAACGAATTAATAAATATTAGTTAAATAAATAAATAAATAAAACTAATCATAATTAAGAGTAAATGGCGTCACAAATAGCGCACGACTTAACGGATAAGAAATGGCGCTCTCAAGACATTAATGTCAACGAAGAAGAAAATGAAGTGACTTTTGGTTCACTAAATTTAAAAGAAAATGTTTTATCGGGTCTTAACACAAATGGATTCATCCGATTGTCTGCCATTCAATTACAGGCCATACCTTTAGGTCGATGTGGACTCGATTTGATCCTTCAGTCAAAGTCAGGAACCGGAAAGACATGTGTTTTTGTTGTGATTGCGTTGGAATTAATTGAATCGTTTGACTCAAACTCTATTCAAGTCCTCATTATTTGTCCGACGCGTGAAATCGCTGTTCAGACCAATCAAGTTATGACTGGTTTGGGTTCACAAATACCTAATTTTAGGTCGTGTGCTGTCATCGGTGGCACAAAACTTAAAGAAGACAAAAGTCTATTATCTAAATGTCAGGCAGTTGTGGGCACTCCCGGAAGAATCAAACAATTGATTGATTTGAATGCATTGAAGACTAAATCAATTCGTTTATTAGTTTTGGATGAATGCGATAAACTTCTGGACATTAATTTTAAACAACAAATCGACGCAATATTTGAAACTTTACCACAAAATAAGCAAATGATTGCCGTCAGCGCAACGATGACAACAGATTTGGCCAACTTTTTAACAGAATATATGCGAACCCCTGTCTTCGTACGACTCAATGCCGACAATCCGGCCCTCATTGGAGTCAAACAATTTTATAGAATAACAGAAAGTCATCACTTGAATCACATTAATTTCGATAACAAAATCGATCCTTTGATTGAAATATTGAAAAACATATGTTTTAGTCAATGTCTGGTTTTCTCAAATTATCAGACCCGGTATCTATTAGTCTCTATTAGTCTCTATTAGACTCTATTAGACTCCCTATTATTCTATTCTCTTCTTATTCTATGTTTTATTTTGTTATTCAGAGCCCGAATGCTTTGCGATAAATTGAATGCTTCCGATTGGAAGACAACTTATATCAGTGCAGATAAATGTCAGTCCGAAAGACTGGAAGCACTCTCTAAACTTAAGAAATACAAGTGTCGTATTCTCGTCTCCACTGACTTAACTGCTCGAGGAATTGATGTCGAAAATATCAATTTAGTCATAAATATGGACATACCGTTCGACGGACAGACATATCTCCATCGCATCGGTCGCGCCGGAAGGTTTGGTACGCGAGGTATTGCCATAACTATTGTCAGCAGAGGTCGTGAAGAGGAACAGTTCAGAAAAATTATCAAAGAATGTAAACTAAAAATAGAAGAACTGAAAGATGCCATTCCTAACAACATTTGGAAAATGGATGACTCAAATCAAGATTTAAGTTTTATTCCAAATGAATCACAAAAAGAAAATAAGTTCGAAGAATCAGAAGAATACGATCCCTTCAAAGAATATTTTTCAGTTTCTAATGAAACAATAGGTTCCGAAACATTTTTAACTTATAGTGAAATTCTCGAAGAATACAATTTAATGATAAAAAATGAATCGATTGTTGAACCCATTAATCAAAATAATTATTTAGAGTCTGAGAGCCAACAAATTTCAGATAATATTTTGACTGATTTCACCCAAAATTGTTTTGTCAGTGAAAAAGTGTTGAATTCGAGTGAAGACCAAAAAGAAAATGTGACGCAAAATGATGTTTCTATAAATGGTGAACAGATTAGATATTCGACTCTCAATCCTGATTCTGACCTCATTTTCAAGACATCAGACGAACAAAATATAAATAGAGTGGAACCAATCAATAGCGCTGAGAGTCATTCCACTGATTCCAATGGCAATCATTCTTCGGATTCGATACAAAATGTTTCAAATCGATTGTCAAACGCTTTATTTCCTCCCATTTCTAGCGTTAATAACCCGATCGGTATTAATCTATGGATTGATAGCAACAGAGGTTTGTGGTCTCATTTTTTGGATCCCTTTCTTTTTGAGCGATAAAAACAATGTTTTTGTAATTTTGGAAATAATTGAAAATAATTTCTTTTCAGTCTTTCAGTTAATTATAAAATTATTGTAAATTTTCATATTTTATTCGATGATTTGACTTTAATTTATAGAAAATATTAATAATTTGTTGACATTTTGTGTTCATTTATTTGTTTATTGAAGATTCACTCAAATATTGTATTTCTGATTCAAATAAATACAATTTCTGAACAGTTATTCATTATTTGTCTCTTATCGGATGTCTGTCCAAACATATAATTGAAGATATAGTGTCAACTTTATTCTGTGCGCCAACACTCATCTGTTACGACAAATTCTAGGTATTAGGAAGAGAGAGAGGAAGGGAGGGAAAAGAGAGAGAGTCTCCAGAGAGTAAAGCTCTCAATTAGGTAAAAAGAAGGCAAAGACAGTCCATTTTTAGCGTTAAAAAAATAATGGAAATAATAATAATTGCTTTTATGTTAGAAATAAAATTATGGAATATTTTATAGAATTGTTTTCGATCTTAAATTTGAAATATTTTAAAAGAAAAAAAATTATTTATTTATTTAATAAAACATAAATGAAATTATATTAAATGAATTGAATGTTTGGATAAAGTGATCAGAAATAGATTTTATTAAATTGATTTAATTGATATGAATGAATATTTAGACATTTGTTCCGTTAAAACTTATAACAATTTTAACAAAAATTAATTCAATAATTGATGAATGAATTAAAGAAAAAATTCTTCAATATTTCAAAATTCTATCAAATATTAATCGAAATAATAATTATAATAATTGAGTATTTCATTAGTTATTATATTTACATTTTTTTATCGTTTCTATTAATATCTACACAAAAATACGTTTCAAAGTCTGAAATTTAATTAATAATTCATTTAAAAGTTTTATTAACTAAAATGTAAACTCTTTTCAAATAAGTAATAATAATAAGAATATATGAAAAGGGGTTTTGAAAACGACATAAAATAACCAAAAAAGTGAATAATATTTGAATTTGGAAATGAAAGAGACGTCTGTCTTAAGCAAACGTTTGCATATTTAATAAGAATTTAATAAGAATTTAATAAAAATGTGCTTCAAATCAGTGAATAAAAATTGGTCTCAACAGTGACTTTAGTTTTTTTGAGGCATTAGATATTGTTTTAATACTTTTGTTTCTCTAAGGGTTTACAATGAGGTTAACTCGAATTTTAGTTTTTCTTCAAAATAAGGATCACAAACATTGTTATCACTAAAAAATAACAATTTTTAATACTTTTTATTCCAATTTTTGTTGTTTTTTATAAAATTTACTTTTGAATCAATACTATAATTCCGATTCTGGTGTTGAGTCACCGTTTCCTCTAAGTTTTTGTTCGTTTTTAATTGCATCTGAAATGAAAAAAAAGCAATTTTTACGTTTTATTTGCAATTATTTTGAATGTATTGTAATTTATATATAGAAAGGCAGTCATAAACAGCATTTGAAACGATTCTATTATATACTAAGAATTCAATATTATTGAAGAAAAGCATATATTCTGTACATATTCTGTATATACTATAATATAATAAGAAATGAGCGAACCTTCAGCTGCCCTTTCCTGCCAATTAAGTTTGTTATCTTCGAGGCATTGAAGCCAAGGTCTCTTTACTTTATTAACTTTAATAATGGTTACGGGACTTCTTGTAGCCAATGGAGCACTGGCTGATGATCTGTTGCCAACCGTTAATAAAATTAGATTCAAATTAAAAATTGCTTTCAGTTATTCAGTGATTCAATAGAGTGGATGTTATACTCATTATTTTATTATACGATTTAGTGCTGACCTAATATTTGACGGATCAGTTCCTGAATCTAATGACAGATTATTCCGTTGAGTATTTCGTATTCCCGACGAAGATTTAGTTCGCGTTTTGAAGTCTAAATGTATATCCGTTTCTTTTTTATCAAAAGCTTCTTGGGAACCATTAATGTGAACGAGGACTCTATCGATTAGGTCTCCGCACAACTCCATTGTCGGACCGACAATGAAATCAATAAAACCTGAAAATATTCGATGAGTTTTATCGACGAAAACACATTTTATTATCGAATAAATCATTTGATTTCCACTTTTTATGGGAAGTATTTGTCATAAATTTCAATAAAATAGAGAACAAACCTATTTGTGACTGAGGTATTAAAGTAGTGTTTCGGTCACAGAGGGGTGAATAAGGCAGTCCCAACTCCTTTTCCATATCTCCCTATCAAACAAATTGTTATCAATATGTCATTTGAACAAAAGATAAGTAAAACCTGTCTAAAAAACTCTTCCATCAGAAGTTTGGTCCACTTATGATGCAAATGAAAAGCCTTTGAAGGATGACTGATATCTGAACTGTGCAATATATAAGCCAGGCCTTTAGATTTATCTATTGTAAAGTCTGTGTGTCCTAAAAGGGATTTTAGAGTTTTTATTTGTTGAAAATGTGAGGACATATCAGTGGCCAAAACCATATCAATGACTAAACTACGGAATTCTCTGTAAAAATGACACAAACAATAATTTAAAACATTATTTTAAATCCATTTTAAATGATATAATAAATCATTTAATAAATATATTGTTAGACAAATACCTATACTCTTCTCGACTCAAATTAATCAAAATATTTGAGTCATTTTCGCGCATAACTTTGAAGGCGGCGCTAATGTGAAAGTTCTCCAAAACTGACCGATCGTTATATACGTAAGTAATTTCTGAGCTTTAGTTCCCAAATGAGAAAAAAAAGTTGAAAAGCATTTTCGATGAAAAGGTATTATGAACTGACCCGGACATAACATGAAAATTATTAGTTGTGCCCGTGTGCTGGAAATCGTGTATTATAGCAGCGATTAGAGTTGCAAATACTTCCAGATCTGAGAGCCATTGCTGTCAACATTGAAAAGTTTTGCTTTATTTTAACCAAAACTTGTATTAAACACTAAAATTGCTTTTCTTTCATTTCAAAGAACTGATGAAAATTTAGAACAAAACTTAACACTCGATTAAAGTCGAGTCACAAAATGATAAATTGCTTTAATCTTATTTCAATCACTTTCTTTTAAAAGACTAAAAGTATTGAGTATTTTAATTTACCACAAATTTTGAGCTAACCTTTCGATTATAGTCTTGGCTTTCACTCCAATTCACTTCAATTCTGTGAATAAATTGAAAATTCTGTCCCTAACTTCACAAATACATCTTTTCTACAAATCATTTATTTGTCTCACATTTGGCCCAAATTATGTAAAAATTCTTTAAATTTTTGAATATAAAATAATGACTAAAATTTTGGTTGAAGTTAATTAATTTTGATGGATAACTTTATAAAGAATCGGTTAATAATTGCGGAAAATTTACGAATAACTTTAAAAATGCAAAAAATGAGTTATCGATAGAAGAAATCAATAATAGTTTGGATTCTAATATAATTTTGGGTCAATTTTTCTCTCACTTTAATTAAGTCTTTCTCTGATATATATATAATAAGAGAATGTAATCAATAGAATAAGTGAGACATAAACTGTTTGTATTACTCATCTCTTCCAACAAAACATTAATTTTGTGTTAACAGAAACGAATTTCAGTAGAAAAGGAGTGAATCGTTTCCATCAGTTTCTCTTCGAATGACTTATAATCTAATTATTATTACAAATGATATTTAAAAAAAAAGTTTTTTGATTAATACTTGAATTACATTTTAATGGAATCTCACGAATAGAGTCTAATTTAAAGGTTCGAACAAATTTTGTTTAAGCATTTGATTTCTAATTTAATTGAATAATTAATTATTCAAATGACTCAACAAAATAACTCATATTTGTTTCTCAAAATAATTGTTTAGAAGACATGTATTTAAATGGATCTAAAATTTGTCAAATCATTTATATTAGTGTATTCTCGCCCTCATATTGTTAGCTCATTTTGGTTATGTGAAATGAACTCGATTCTAGTCAATAGAAAATAAGAGAGTAATATAAAATTAATCATTTTTCTAAAGGAACTGAACATTAATTTCATGAAAAATAGGATATTATTTGCATTTTATTTACTAAACTATTGATAAATTCATTTATAATTCTTAAATAGTCTTAAAAACGATATTATATTATATTAAATGTTATTATATTGAAAATATGTTTACTCAAAGAAATTCATTTTTATTGTGACCACATTTGCAAACAATTTAATGATTGTTTAGTGAGAAAATAATGTCTATATTTCAGCTGTTCGTTAGCCATAAAAACTTAATTCATGAGAAAATATTTGATCTCTTTTTGGCTATTTTTGGATCGAATAACAATTATTGTAATCGAAGTCAATTCCTAATGAATTGTAAATTAAATTTAGATTTAAAACTATACTTACAGCCAATCCGGTGACCCAAAGAGTGTAGTGGACGGTTTGGGTAACATCCGCTGCGTGCAGGTTATTGTGGTATGGATTTGAGTATTTCACATATCCTTGCTCTATTTGCAACAAAAAATTCTCTAAATTGGACGAGGGGATCTATCAAACAAAAATATTCAATTGAAGAGTTTATCATTAATTAAATATGAATTTCATTATTTGTAGCGAAACGATAGCCTCTAATATAAATCATTGAAATGACTTATTAATCGAATGCTTAACATTTTATACATACATTATATCTATGTATAGTTGTTGTATACTTACTATATATTATATTATTGTATATGTATATAGACATGTATAGCATGTATAGCATTTTATTATAACCTAAGTATTCATATGAATATTAGAATAATTGCTTATATTTAAGAATAGGTGAATATATTATACAAAGAGTTTCATCAAAAGTCGAGTTTTAGAAATGAGTTGAAGCCATCGTTTCTTTGGTCGAGCATTTGCTCTGACATTCTTTTGAGATAAATAATTCTGGATTTATATAAATGTTTAAATACTTTGAATTTATGTATGAGTCCGTATCGATTAAGTAGATCTGCGCTCAAGAATTTAAGCACCTGTCCTTTACAAATGTCGTTTAGTGCAAACACATCAAAACTCCATTCGTCGGCTCCCTTTCAATCCACAAATTTTAATAAATTAACAAAACTTAAGAAACGCTCACTTTTAAGAGTATAGCTATTTCTGATGGTATATGTAAAGCCGTAGCCCCGGCCAAACGCCTGTATATCCTATTAAACAATAAAATCAGATGAGAAGATAACTTGTTTTAAAAGATGACAATACCTGTCAACCATAATGCCGGCCCTAATCGCGTGAGCAACTGATCGAAACTTAGGTTTGTCTTCTGGCCTTCTTTTTTGTGTTGCATTACTTTTGGTAAAAGTTGAGGCCAACCATTCTCTGACTTCATTTGGTACAGCATCGGGTCGTACTTCGGATAATTCATCCTCTTCGTCCAATAAGCGCCTGTCCGTTTTAATAAGTATTCACATAAAATAATACTCTAAATGAAGTGTTTTTTTTTTCAATAAAAATCGAATAAAAGCCGAAAATGTGAGGCATCGAAACGAGACTAAAAATGACGCCAAAATAAACAAGGACATTTTGAAAATAAGCGTTAGGTGTTATGACGTGCATCAAAAACAGATTTGCATTGCATTACATTCTGTGCAAAAAATAATTGGAAAAACTGTAAATAATTTGATGGGAATTGATTTATGACATGACGTGCGGTTCCAAATAATTTCAAATAATTATTTAAACCTTAAAATAATTTTTTTAAAAAAAAGGACTTCAGAATAATTTTTAGGGAAAGTCTTTAGGGAATATTTAAATCAAATTAACATTTTTTAGATTTAGTAAAATATTTAAGTTTGAGACCAGTTTTGACTTCCACTCGAATTGTTATAAATCACTAGAATTGACGTCAAACTCAAACCTAAACTTAATTTAAGGAAAAGTCTTTGGGTTTTCATTATTTGACTAAAAGTCTTCTGTCGGTTAGAAAACTGTATTCAATCTAATTATGAAAAACATTATTAAACCACTTTTCGAGTGAAAGCCAACAAAAATGGTAACAAATTTGTCTAAATCTATAAAATTTAAGACTTGGTTAGAAGACCTGCTTTTTGCAGTCCATTCTTTTGAGCTGTTTGTTACTACCGGTGCAGTCAATGTAGTCTTGGCTACTGTTGTGTCAGTTTCTACGGGTTTTTTCGGCCCGGTTTCAATTCTTGCTAAAGCGTTTGGCGAGGGCTCTGAAGGGGCTCTTATAGGACCAGGCTTTTTGCTTACTGGTACGGGCACTGGCCTTTTCCTGTGGCAATATTACAATACATGTATAGCACTTTTATTACAAAACGGCGGACAACACACAAAGACAGCGAAACATTTATTTAAATGGTTTCCCAACAAAACTTTTAGAAGAGCCCCAAATGACGACCCAATTATTTGATTATGAATTCAATATAAAAAGTAATGTTTGTTTGACACATACCGCGTCTCATCCATACTAACGGTGTCCAAAACATAGGCTGCATATTGTAATGTCTTTTGAAGAACACTGTTTGGTATTGAGCCATGTTCTAAATGGTTAGCCAACTCTCTAAGCCTACAAAACGTCAATACATTAGATATATTCTATGAGAGAATGACTTCAGTTTCTGACATCAGATTCTGTGCTCAAACGTTCATTTCTATAATTATTTTCAAATATTTATTCAAATCATTTCTTTTCAGTTGAATATAATTTCATTTCTTAAATTAATTTATTCTAAATTCTTTTTAATAAAAAATGAATAATTAAAGAAATTTATAACTAATATATCCTAGATTCTTTCATAATAAACTTTGCGTTTTTGTTCTAAATTTCCTTAAAATAATTACAATATTTTATTAATTTTATAAAATATTGGTATTTAATATCGGAAATAATAAAACGTTATATTTTACAAAATAATGGGAATATTTTTATATAAAAAAAAATCTCTATTAATAGGAAATGAATAATTGGATGAATACATCTTTTGTCGAAACACTAAACTCAGATAAAAAGTAAAATTTAATAACAGAGTTTTACTTCGATTTTCTGATTAGAAATTCGACACTTTTCTTGATATTCGAGACATTATATAATAAATACATTAACTAATTATTTTCCACTTCTTTAGCTCCTATTATATCATCAGAATCTTTGGATTCAATCGATTGTTTATTTAGATATTTTTGGAAATTTATAGATATGTTGGGCGCCAAACATATAATAATCCCTTTAAAAATCTCTAAAGGTTTACATTAAAATTTCGATTGAATTTTACTCAAAGAATTTTTTCATTTATTTCTATTTAAAGTATTTATACGACTTTAAAGTTCTGTAAAAAAAACTCAAATAATTTTTTCTATTCTTTAGTGAAAAAAATAATGTCTTCATTCGTTTAGTTTATCTTTGACTCTCTCTCTCTCTCTCTCTCTCTCTCTCTCTCTCTCTCTCTCTCTCTCTCTCTCGTCACGAATAGCGGATATCCGGTCAGACCTCGAAAATTATTTGAATGAAATGTCGGAAGAATTTGGGTGTCATAAACGAGTAAATAAATATTTGTTAAGAAATATATTTATATTAATTCTTAGAGGAAAAGCAAATTCTCTCGAAAAATGAGTTCTTGGAATCATTGGACCAAAAAATTTGATGACTTTTTCACTTCAATAAATTCTTTTTTATATTTTCCGAATTGAATTCTAAATAAAATATAATAAAAACTTAAAATATAAAAAAAAAAATTTAAATTTTATCTCAACTTCTGATTAAAATATTTTAATTTTGGCTCAAATTAATTATGAATAAAATGGTCAAATCATATCATTTAATCAATAAAACCAAAGATATGATAAGAAATAGCAATAAATTAAAATTGAATGAGTGATACCTCTCCATAAAATTTAAGGAAAAACCCTTTCATACAAAACATATACAGGTCTATGAGTACTGACTTTTACTATAATAATGACAATTATTTTGACAACTTTCACTCAAAACGTTTGGCGCTCTTTAAAACATTTGTATATTTTTTATCAACAAATTGAGTAAATTATTAAATTTTGTTAAATTTAATTAAAATAACTAATAATTTATAATTATTAATAGTTATAAATATATTTATAAATAATTAAGGAATTGATCAAAACTTTTAGATCTTTTAAAAACATTTGTGTATTTTGTGAACAATTTTAATGAAATGACATTCATTTGGAGATCGAAGACATTTAATTGAATTTAATTTATTATCGGATATTTGGAGACCAGAATTAATGATATCTAAATTATGGTAAATACAAGAATTGGTAAAATAAGAGTTTCCCACAAAAATTTTGGTGCAAAACATATGAAAAGATGATCTCTAATATTAAACTATAATTTGATTTCAAATTTAAAGTGAAGTCAATTTAAATGTTTTGACAAAAATTTGCAAATTTTATGGATTGAACAGAATGTTGAAGATTATAGGATAATGTACAAGATTATATAAGATCATATAAGATGATAAATCAACTTTAATAGAAGCTGACATTCAATCATTTTTTAGTGTCAATAAAATAGAGTTCAGTATTAGTTCTGATAATTCATTCAAAAAACGAAGTCTTGAAAATTCATTCAAACAATTTTTAATATTAATATAAAATGCATTCAAAATAACATTAATTTAATAAATGAGGTATTAATCAAAAGTTAAGGGAAAGTTGTCGACACCTAAAAGAAGAGGAATTGGTTCATACCTTTGGGCCGCTTTATCACAGACTTCTAGAGTATCCACACTTTGAGGTAAGGACTCCAGTCTTAAATCACTTTTAGATATATCTTTATTTGTACTGATTTTGAATATTTTGTTGTCTTTGGTTTCACGAAATACTTTGGTATCATATGTTTGAGCGCTGTTTGGTATCACTTCTACCGCTTAAAACACAAATATATTTAAATACTTATTAATCATAAATAGAGAGACATTTAATTATAACTTAAGAGAATTTAAATACTTTTCTGACACTTTTAGAGCATTTTTTAGTTTTTTTTCGAATTCTATTTTAAAACAATTTTGAATATAATTGTTACTTGCTTATATTTTAAAGCGCATTCTTTGTAAAAAACTAAAATCTAAATACAAAATATACAAAATAAGTCGCAAAATAAGAAACTAATTTACTTTTTTTTAAGTATAAGTCAAACTCAAATATATCGTATAATTAATCTATTATTCAGTTTCTCTTAAATTAAGTTATTCTGACTTATTCTGAGATATTCTACGTTTGTGTCAAAAAAGAGAACTTTTGGTACAATTCTTTATTAATATTTTATTAGTTCGAGCGAAGCACAGGTGCTGTATATGTACTCTGACTGACCATTGCTCTCATAAATGAATTTCAAACAGAATTTTGTTTAAAAATTAATTTCACCCGAATTTAATTCCAAATTTAAATTAAAATAATTGAAACTTACTTTCGGGCAAATTATTGCCGACAACTATCTCTTCACCAGAAGTTATCGTTTCCTTTGGATTCGAAACTATAGAAAAATAAATTTATTTTAATTATTTTTATGACATTTTAATTAAAATAAAAAATTCTCGAAATACTCTTTAAAAATATGTGTTAAATATTTAACCTATATTTTAGAAACTAAATACACAAGGTCACTTTTTGGATACCTCTTTTCATTTCGTTGAAAAACAATCAAGGTACAATATTTTGAAAAAATCAGTTCGAAACTAAATTAACTTATATTTTCTGTAAAATGAATTTCTCTCTACTTTTGTATTGATTACGAAACGACAATAAATTTAAGGTCAAATTATTGAAAAATTGATTAACTCCGCCCACATTCTCCCACTTTTTTTGCCTTGAACATCACTGTCAATGTCAATATTAAAAGTGCAAAATCATTATATTGATGGTCAAAAGGAAATTTCGAAATAGCCTTCAAACCCCTCAACCCCTTAATCAAACATTTGGCCAACCCTGTATAAATTGCATAAAAATTGCCTTGATCATTTGATAGTAACCAATGATTATAAGATGATATAATTTCATCTAAAATTTCTTATTTGACATAAGATATACATAAATATATTCATTATTAATGTTTGAATTAGAGGTCGGTATTTTCGAGAAATTGCATTTCGAGAAATGTGACTAAAATTTCGATCGACAACGAGAAATGAATCGAGATCTCGAATTTCTTGAAATCTGGAAATAAACTATATTTAACTATATTTTCGTCAAAATTACAGTCTAAATAAAAACAATATTAAATTAAATAATAACCAGAGATGGCAAAAGACCGAGGTCCAAGGGGGGGTATAAGGGGGTATTTTGGTCCGAGCTAAGGGGCGTATAAGGGGG
>JAQFZM010001386.1:0-18697 GCA_034695785.1 Galumna obvia | reverse complement strand
AAGCATAAACATTTCTTATTTATACCGATAGTATAAGTCTGACCTTCAAATTATATTCTAATAAAACCTTTATTGAATATTGTTTATACTAGAGTATTTTTCTAAGTTTAAGCAAATTATTTTATTATAGAACTCACGGATAGAAAAAAGAACAAGAACATTTATTATATAAAAGCAAAAATGTTTAAAATATTCATTGTTCTCATTTTAATAGATTTCATTAACTCAACAGAATCGGATTAAAACAACAAATCATTGGACAAATGTTTAGATGTTATCATCAAAGAACTGGAAATATATGGCGACCAATTGACCAGAAATGGAGTAAAATTGAATATGAAAGAAGTTTCTCTCAAATGAATGTTAGAAAAGTGGAAAACGGTGTCCTTCAATAAACAGGATGACTTCCGTTTCTTTACTTCTTCGATGGTTCAAAACTTTTCCCCATTTGTCGTGTAGTCAAAATAAAGTGTCTTTTATTATAAATTTGATAAATCAATTTAAAAATATTACCCATCTCGTTATTTTATAACATGTCTTAGGATTTATATAGACCTTAATGAAAGTTTTGGTAGATTTTTAAAGAAACATTTAAATGGCTTGAAAATTATCAAGAAGTATGAAATTATGAAATTATAATTACAAATCTTATGCCCATTTATTAAATGAAAATTATGAGCTTGCTACTTTGAAATAATAAAGAATATTTATGGCAAAAAAAATAAGAGTAAGTTTATTCAGAAATTAAATGACTACTCAAAATATTGTGATGTCATAAAACAAATCATTAGTAGGCTTTCTGTCTTCCCATTGGGTTTTACCAATCAGGCTTCATGTGTTGTAAATATATTTTGAAATTATGGGAGAATCTATTTCTATTTAATGGTAAGAGAGATATAAAATAAAATCTAGGACTATCTTGTGCTTTTATCTTATAAATTTTTTTAAAAATAATTAAAATATTGAAATAATAAAAGTTATGTAATTTTTAACAAATTATAGTTAAATAAGACATAATTAAAAATATTTTATATAATTTGTATTAACAAATCAATTATATAATCGAGAATTTAATGATAAGTTTAATTAATGAGTTTATTAAACCAGTTTTAACAGATTTAATGTTGAAGTTATTTATAAGCGTTTCTACCAAAATGTTCTAGGTCATTAAACTTTTAATTGATTGTAAAGGTTTTATTAAACTAAATAATACTATTATTAAATTAAACTTTTTAATTAATAAAACATTATCATCTTGTTATATAAATTAAAATAATTAATTATATTATTACGGATTAATCTTGATAAACAACTAAAGCTAGTTAAGACTGAAAATTAAATGTTAATAGATAAATTATATATCAAATATAATTTATGTACTAGTTAAACTAGCATGATAGTATCTATAACAAAAACATCTGTAAATTATTATTAAATAGCATACAAGCAATGCAATTGAACAAGCTAATGATATCTTATGGAAAAGTATAAAAATAGCATGCTTAACTATATTTTTATTTTTACAACTCGCAGTTAGCAAAGAGATCTAGTTCATTTAAAAACTAAAATAAAAATGTTGAAATTAATTATTATTTTTATTTTATTAGCTATCAGTCACTCAACAGATTTAACTGAAAACAAGAATACACTGGACCTTTGCTTCGAGGATGTAAACAAAGAACTAGATAAATTTGGCGACAAATTATTCCGAAATGGAGAAGAAGTAAATGGGAATGAAATGTCTCTCAACGAAACATTAGAAGAGATGGAAATGTTGTCCAACAATATTATCAAAGACTTCCGTTCGTCTAATGTTTCATTGATTCCCGATTTCGAGTTTAAACAAATTTCTGATTCAATAATAACCAAGATCGATATCATTCACAATAAAGCTGATTTAAATCCTATAGCCGGTGTCCTTGGTCAAATATTGGTGGCAATTTTAAATGCTCTTTTATATCTTTTACTTAGCTTGGTCATTGTAATTCTTTCAATTGTCATTTCTCTTCTGCAATTTATAACAGCTATTCTAGTTGGCCTTGTTGGTGTACTTGGTAAATTACCAATTAGTCAAGTTATTTCTCCAATATCTACTGGAATTATGAATAGCCTCTTGAAAACATATGGTCCATTTATAGCGCTACACTTAAAAGCTTTAAAAATGATTAAGATTAATTTATTTAAGTAATAATAAATAAATAAGTTCAGTTTCTTTTTTTCTTGAATTGTAATTAATAAACTTGGAACTTTGAAATATTAAAGATTATTTTTTTAAATTTAAATTTTATTAATTTTGTTTTAATTTTAAATTATCTTCATATGATTTTAAATAATCTTGTTTATTTTCTTTTTTCCTTAAGTATACGATTTAGAATATGACTTAAAAAAATATTTTGATTCTTATTAAAATACAGCCCTAATTAGTTTTGAATTTACTTAACTCAAATTGAATTTTATATAAATTAATATTATATCAAACTTTTATATGAATTGAATAACTGTTAAACTAAATGATTTTCATTGATATTTACTTAATTTATTAGTAATTGAATAAAAGCAATGAAAAACTATATCATTGACCTGGCTACTTGTCAATTTAGCCACATGGTGTGAAATAATTTGTTATACCTTCTAAATAAAATGACCAAAACTAAATTCATATTAAACATTAAACTTTTCACAAAGAATAAATCATTTTCATAGAACACTATTTATTCGTTATTTTTACATTTAATTATCAAAATAAATGTTCCTTTTATATATCATGAAGAATTTCCTCACTCACTTTAATAATGTAATAAATGAATCAGTTTAATTAGCTTGCTCTTTCATGTAACTTATGCATAAATTTATCTTAAAAGTGGCTAAACTGATAGCACTGCTCTAGATCAGTAACAGCAAACTTTAAGCATTAGAACAAATTTTGGCATTCATATATTTATACAAGTTTATAAGCTAACCTGGTCTTTGCATAATATTTAAGCTTGTAAAAATGATACAATAAGTACTGTCTTAGTAAGTTGTCAAAAGTTTATATCACTCTCTATGTGCTAGATTAAGTAACGGCAGTTTAAATGTTCAACACACTTTTTTCCAGCCAATAAAGGAAATATTTAATCTTGCAAAAATATAAATTTACTTAACATCTGTGAACTTTTCTTATCTCAGAGTCACTTTTTTCTCATTTTCTTTAAAAATACAAATTTTTACTGAGATTAGCAAGATAAAAGTGATAAGGGACAAAGAATAGTTAATTTTATTCTTGTATCAATTTTTAGTAAAATAAATATGGTGATAAATGACCAAACACTAAAAATTATAATATATTTCCACATGGTCATTCTTTTTTAAGAAATAATTAATATTTTAAAAACCAATGTCAAATAAATGATCATGATTGTTTATTGTCTCTTATTAATTACATTATTACCAAATATGTTAAAAGTAATTAAAACTAAATAGTTAAGTTAACAGTTCAAAAAACTAATATTTGTTATGATCAATCTTTTATATCATTTTTTAACTTGGCAATCAATTACAAATATTATTTTACCAAAATTAATTACATTTATAATTATAAATTCATTACCTATCAGAAATAATTTAAATCAATTATTAAATGATCAAGGTAGTTAAATCTAAAAATCAATTTACAAGATCTCAAAGATTTGTAATGTTTTTAAGATTTAATATATCTTTGATAATTAAATTCCAGTTGTACTTGGTCATATTTACTTAATAGAAAGTTTTTTTTGTTAACTATGTCCAATTAAACAAATAATGGTGGATCCTTATTACCTCTTGTTAATTTTATAAGATTATTAAGAAATCTGTTAAAAATAATTAAATCTATTCAGATCAGTGATCACAGTTCAAAGAACTTAAGGTTTATGTATGATCTAGCAAATAGATTGATTTTACACTTGAAAACAAGAAATTAAATAAATAACCTTGATTGAATTTAATTTGGTTTTAATATTATTAATAAATCACAATGACAAACAGATAAACCGATTTATTAAATATCAAGGTGAAGCACATTTTTCAATTAAGCTAATTACTTTTCAACAAGTATAAAAGCCGGGGATATACCATGCTTATTTTTATAGAGAAAATTCAAACTTCAATTGAAAACTTTATTCGAAAAAATGATGAAATTATTATTAATTTTTCTTTCCATTGCTTTTATAGAATCGAATTCACTGGAAGTCAAACAATGGGAACAATGTTTTATCGAATTGGACCAAGAATTCGATGAATACGAAGAAGTGGCCCAAAGATCACTGTCCAGTAATCTGTCCCCTAAAACAATGGCTACTAAAAAAGACAAAGAAGAGCTGATTAATATAATCAAGGAAATCATTAAAATCGGTGGAACCAATTCTTTGGCGAATAATCAAGTTCAAATAGGGAATGGAAACCGAGATGATCCTACTACATCTTCAGAAACTCCAGTTGAAACAACTACTAATATAATTGTGCAAAATTTGATCAATCAAATCAGGGAAGCATTAACTAATCTTCTTCAACAATTACTAGATAGACTACAAGAGCTTATTGACATGATTAACACTGGAAGTGGAGATAATTCACTAACAAAAGTACATGTTTTGGTACTCAAGTCATTAATCAAATTTTATGGTCCTTTTATTAAACTTAATTTGAGAGCATTAAAAATATTGAGTGTATAATATGAATGGCTTTATATTTAATATATTATATATTAAATACGAATAAAAAGAATTTAAAGTTATTTATTTGTTTGATTATTTATTTAAAAGTAAAATCTAGAAAATAAGAGCAAGTTCAAATTTATTGATTTTTAAGTTAGATATTTGTTAGAGTATAGGGTGATTAAAACATATGAAACATGGTCTTTATTTTTACTCTTTACAGTATATAATATATATAGCGAAGTGCCTTTAGTACACTTTTTAGTACAATTTTAGTACGTATGCTATATCAATGGTCGGCACTCAGTGAGCTGTGTATCGCTTTGATGCTATATTAAACAATTTGATTGGCTAATAGCAAAAACTCTTTGGCTTGGTTGCCCCTAGCAATTATCACCATAGAGCGTGCCGATCATTGTGCTATATGACATGTGCAAGCGCATTAAAGTTACTCATATATATCATTCATTTTGACTCAATTCTGATAATTTATTGTAAAAAAAACTACGCAATAAAACTATTTGAAAAGGGTTTCACCTTGCTAAAAATATGTAATGATTTATATGAACCCTATTCTTGGTTAATGAATGAATATGGTCGGTTCATACAGTAAGTATAATAATATTTTTCCCTCCCTATGTACTAAAGGCCCTTCGCTGATTAAAACGAATATAATATTTTTAATAATAATTTTTAGTTAACACTGTTGGTACATCATACTAAGGATTCCTAATTGTAAAATCTTAAATATTTCTTGGTTTAATAAATATTTGTAAGTATTTTTATTGATATAATTAATTAATTTTAGAAAGTTTATTTAAATTCATTAATTAAATGTGAGCTTTTTTTGATGATTAATACCATTTTAAAATAAATTTGTATTAGATTTTAAGTTATCTTTGAATAAAATGTGGAATATCATTAAAATAATTAATTTAGGCAGTGTAAGCCAAATCAATAGAATTTTAGGGGGAAAAATATTTAAAATCTAATGTTATAAACTTATATAGTATTATTTGTTTCGATTAATATATAGAGTAAACCTTTCACTGTTTATTACAATTGTGGTTACGATTATTTCATTTGGGGTCCAACAGTCAGTCGTTTATTTCAAATACGGTTCCGTTTAATACATAGGAAAATAGTGGTAAAATAAATTAGTTCTCATTTAATAAGCAATAAACTATTATTTTTAATAATTTGAATAAAATAATATTCAAAAACATTTTTATATCAATATTTAATTAGATATTCTATAAAAAATAATAAATGTCAACATTTCTTGTAATATAAAAAGAGCTTTTCCTGTAATTAATTGAAAACTATTATCTCACCATGTTTAATTGTAATAAATTATAAAATTTAAATTTATTTTATTTATTTAAGAAATAGCAACTATTTAGGAGAAATAAATTATAATATTAAAAAAATTTTATTTTTTATATAAAGTCGAGGAAAATAATATGTAAGGTCACTTAAACTTTGATATTTTTTGAATGAATCAATCGATATTGAAGCGGTTTCACTAAATTTATTTAGAATAATTAGAATTATGAAAATATTAATTAAAAATTTTTTTGTAATAGGATAAAATATTTTTAAATTAAAACAAAAATTATCTTGCATTAAATTGAATTAATAGTCTAATTTCATAGCATAGCTAAAATGTTTTAAATCTCTGGTCAATATTTTTTGCGGCTCGTAAAATGACCACAATTTTTAACTTGATGGACTGAATCATATCTGTAAGCGGTATTATGTGCAAATATAAACACTGGTTGTTATGAAGTTTAAAAAAAAAATTTTAACTTACGAGACTATGAAAATAACATGTACATATGGAATGTACTAGTTCAAATTAGACCTTTATGAGTAATCAAGCTGTGGTAGCTAATGTAGGTGTAGATGATGTATTTGCATCAACAGACCTAATATGACATGAATCGATTAAGGGTGAAAAGTTTTATGACTTTACAAACTCTATGGAAATTCCCATTGTTTTCAATAACAAAAAAATAAATTCAAATTATCTCGAGTAAATATTTTATAAAATGCACACAATAAACGGAGTGAATATAATTTTCATAAAATTTTTGAGTAAAAGTATATTTTGCGGATTAATTATATTTGAAAATCCACAAATGCGAAATATAGTGATAAGCAATAAAATATATATTTTGGATAAACAAAGTCATTAATTACAAGTGATATTGACAAATTATTATTATTTTTGCTAAATACTAATAAAATATTAATTTTAATTGAAATATTAAAATTTTTCATTGAAAACAATAGGAATTTCCATTGATTAAACAGCCATAAAACTTTTCACCCTCAATCAATTCATGTCATATTAGGTCTTTTGATGCAAATACATCATCTACACCCACCTTAGCGATCATAGCTTGATTACTCATAAAGGTCAAATTTGAACTAATACATTCCATATGTACATGTTATTTTTTTAGTCTCGTAAGTTGAATTTATTTTTAATACTTAACAACCGGTGTTTATATATGCACAAAATACCGTTTACAGATTTGATTTATTCCATCGGGTTAAAAAACTGTGGTCATTTTACGAACTGCAAGATATACTGACCAGAGATTTATATTATTCCAAGACAGAACAAATAGCTGTTTAAAATGTTACCAGGTTTGTTGAAATCGGCTAACAATTAGAAGAGCTAGGCTTGTTGGAGGGATACATTTATGATCATAAAGACTAAATGACTATTGATATTGAAATCTGGAATAGTTAATATCTGAAATATTTTTTGATTTTTCAATAAAGTAAGTTCAAACAAGCAACTTTTTTGCTATACACTATTTGATTAAATCACAAACAAAGCTGCGAATGGCCAACATATTTGACCAAAATTTTTTAATTTTTTAAATTTTTAAAACTTTCAAATAAAAAATAATTTTATCTTTACTCAAATATATTGTCATTTAAATTTTATAAATTCTAATTATTCTATATTATTTTAACGAAAACTGCTTGAAAATCCACTGAGCCATTCAAAAATTACAGAGGTTTAAGCCACCTTACATAGTTTATTCCTCTACCGTATATATACACTCATGTGCAATATTAGTGGCAGTGGTTTTTTTCTATTTTCTCCTAAAATATTAATGAGAAATTAATTCTTTTTTAATCCCAAATATGGTTTTGTTGATTTTTTATGAAAATTGAAAATCTTTAATTTATCTTGATTATTTTTCGAATTATTTAATATTTTATAAAGAATCGTATATTATGAATATTTTAAAAGATATTTTTTATTTTTATGAATTTTTAAAAACTAGATAAAAAATAAGCCGATACGTGTATTTTTGTTTTTCAATATTCTCATCTGTTTAGATAAAATAACCTTGCAAGTTTCAAAATTTTGAAAATTCCAATTGATCTTGTTTAAATTTTACTCGATAAATTTTATTGAAACTTAGTATTTAAATGTAAAACAACATTACTAATGATTATACAAAATTTCAGATTAATATCATACTTAAATCAAAAATTATTGGAAATAATGTAATTTCCCATATTAAAATTAGAATGAATACTTGTTTCATTATTGAATATAATAGATAATAAATTTTATATAGGAAATTACATTATTGCCAATAATAATTGACTGGATTAAGATATTTAATTAAAACTTTATACAATCATAGGGTATGTTGGTTTACATATATAAACTAAATTTCAATAAAATTCAACAAATAAAATTTGAACAAGATCAATTCGAATTTTCAAAATTTTGAAACTAGCAAGGTTATTCTATCTAAACAGATAAGAATATTGAAAAACAAAAATACACCTTTCGGCTTATTTTTTATCTAGTTTCTAAAAATTTATAAAAATAAAAAATATCTTTTAAAATATTCATAATATACGATTCTTAAAAAATATTAAATAATTCGAAACATAGACAAGATAAATTAAAGATTTTCAATTTTCATAAAAAAATCAACAAAACCATATTTGGGTTTAAAAAAGAATTAATTTCTCATAAATATTTTAGGAGAAAATAGAAAAAAACCACTGCCACTAATATTGCACATGAGTGTATATTATTCAAAATATAATTATCATTTTAATAAAACTCTATTTTCCATTTCATTTTTATATATTTTAATCAAATACCTTGGAAATTGATAATATCTTTGTGTCTTTTGTTTAATATATAATAATTAATTTATATAAAATTATTTATAAAAAAGGGAAATATTAAGTAAAATAGAAGCAAGTTCAATTAATTATCACTTCTCATTCATTTATACTTATTATTCAATTATAACATTATTTTAATAAACAACCATTTTCTTTGTGCAGGTTTATTTACAGGGTGCTCAAGCATTAGTTTATTTTCAGACTTTTTAGACTCTTTGATTTCAATTGAATATGCATATGTATTGAACTTATATTCATTTTCCTATCAAAAGTTTATAGATATAAATAACCCTGTTTAATTTCAAACAGATATTTATATATTATATCTAAAAGTGCTTTCAATGAATAAAGTTTATGAAAATTCACCCTTTAATTGAAAAGTGTATTGTTTATATAAAATTATATGACATTAATTGTTGTTCGATAAAACACGTTCCTATTTATCTTTAATCTTAATAAAGTAATGTAGGTTGCTAATTATAATATAAAGTTTATATGATATAGGTATGGCTGCGGGGAAAGTCACCTATGTAAAGCATACCTGTTTTAAAAAAAATTTTACAAAGGTTATAAATCTTTATATATTATTCTTGATTAGTAAAAAATTTGTTGGTAATTTATAAATATTTTATATAATGTTATTAATTAATTGAAAAGTGATTTTTTATAGGCTGTAAATTTAATATAATTTTTATAAAATATATTTAAATCTATAGAATAGCTTATTAAAAGTTGAAATTTTTTTCTAATTTAAATTTAAATAAAGTAGAAATTCCCAGCTGTAAATGAGCAGATGCACAAACAAGGTTTGAAGGCAAAGCCATTTCCACTAAATTTACAAGCATAAAAAAAGAGAGTCCAACCTATCAATCTACTTTGTTTTTATCAAAAAGGTGAAATTTCCTTTTTACTAAGAAGAAGTTTAGTTTCCATAGGAAGAGAGAGTGAGTAAGTGAGAGGAAAAGTATAAGGGAGATGGAAAGAGAGCACATCCTATAATTTCCCTCCGTTTCTATCAAAAAGATAAAATTTTCATTTTACAAACAAAAAGATTGTTCTCAAGTATGAACATAACCTACCACACTGTTGGTTTAATTTTATGCGCTGCATACCAAGGAAAGATAGAGTGAGTGGATAGTTCAGTAAAGTGGATTGGTGATTTGAGCCGTTAGAGTAGGTTGGTAAGCCTGAAGAGAAGGTGTTTGAGGTTGAAATGTAAGTGGGTGAGCTAATAGAGTGGGTGGGTGGGTAGGTGAAAACGATTACATATACTACACTTTACTACATAATTGTAGTGAAAAACGAAATTTTATGTTAATATCAAAAAGGTTTATCAAAAGAGAATTTTATCACTGCCTACCACGACCTTCCGTTTCTTTCAGAAAGGCGAAATTTCCCCGTTGCTAACAAAAGAATTGGTAACCAGAGAAAGATATCACAGCCTGCCACTTCCCTACGATTATGTCAAAAAGTCGACATTTTCACATCATCAGAAAGGTAGATATAAGTGGAGAAAACAGAATAATTGGGTTAGCTAGTAGAGTGGGTGGTTGGTCATTTAGATTGGGTTGTTGAGCCGGTAGAATAGGTGGGTGAGCTGCAGAATAGTTGGGGGCCTTTAGAATGCTTCGGTCGGCCTGAAGAGTGGGTAATTTTGCCAAAAAATAAGTTTATTGGACATTTAAATGGATGGTTTTACAAGTAGAATGTGTGAGTGGGCCTGTTGGATGGGATAATAGGCTAGTAGGTTGGATGGGTGAGCTTGTAAATTGGGTGAATGAGCCTATAAAATTGGTGGGTGGACCTATATATTTGGTTTGGATTGGGTAGAGTGGGAGGATTGGCTTTCAGAATGTATATTTATACCTATAGATAGGGTGGGTAGGCCTGTTTAGTGGGTGAATGAGCTAGTAGAGTAAGGGGGTGGGTGGGTGGTTGCGAAACAATTACATATACTACACTTACTTTGTAAATGTAGTGAAAAATTCATTCACAACTCAGAGCGTTCACAGCAGGGAAATTAGGTTAAAAAGGTTTTAATTGTAAAATGTATTTTTTAAAGGTTTATTGTAGATGTTTTTTGATAATAATTGGTAGTCAAAGTCATTAGTTAATGATTAAAATGATAATTAAAGTCTCTTTTACTCATTTAATCCAAAGTATACATGACATGGTTTTCACATTTATTTTTTAATATAAAATATGACTTTAATGTCGAAGTGGTTTTCATTGCGTTTGAAATTTTAGGCATTATTTCGTCTTTAACTACTATTCTTCACTGAAATAATATATTATTAACAGTTTTCTCAAGGTTTATCAACAGTTTTCTAAATATAAAGCCTTAATAGGCTAATTAAGCTCATTTCAAAATAGAGAATGAAATTTTAAGTAAATGAAACCAAAATTATTCACCACTAAGAGATTTTCACAACAGAGGAATTCACTACTAGGAAGGATTTTAACATTAATGGGTATAGCGAGTCCGCCAAACTAAATTAAAGTTCACACCAAAGGGCTTTTCACAGTAGAGAAGTTTACAACTGGGAGCTTCTACTGTATTTTTTAATTTTATAAAATCTATTCCAATTAATTTGTTTAAAAAAATTTCCAAGTTAAATATATAGTGTTTTAAAAATAAATTATAAATTGAATTATATTAATAAACTGTAACTAAAATTTATTTTTACAATAAATTATTTCAAAAATGAAAATTAATTTGTTGGATCTATTATGGATGGGTTTTTATTTTTTTAATTTGAGTGAAATATAGCAACCAAATGAAAGTAAACTCAAATAAAATGTCCATAAATTACTACTAATCCATGAAATGTAAAATTATTTCAAATTTATTTTTATGATAACTATATTTTTATAATTCTTTATATTTCAAAACAGTTTTCTTATAAAAATATTATATCTATTTAAGTTATTTATTTATTCTTTAACTTTAATAAAATATTATTTCATAAATAAAATTTTTAATTTGAATATTATCATTGTTTTAACAAAACTTTAGAATATATGAAATATTTTATGAAAACATTTTTTTTCTATTAGTTAGAAATTATCTGGGCATTTAGTGCTCATTTTATTTTAATTTTATTTTATTCTACCAAATATATACAGTAGTGGAAAAACTTATGTAAGATCGCTAAAACCTCTGTAATTTTTGAATAACTCAATTGATTTTAAAATGGTTTTCATTAATATAATCTAGAAAAATAAGATATTATAAAAATATAATTAAAATTAATTTGAGTAAAGGTAAAATTATTTTTTACTTAAAATTTTTTAGAATTTGAAAAATTCAAAAAATTTGGCGAAATATGTTGGCCTGTTGTAGGCTTGTTTGTAGTTTAATCAAGTAGTGTCTAGCAACAATTTAGCTTAGTTGAACACATTTTATTGAAAAAACACAAAATATTTCAGAAATTAACTGTTTCATATTTCTATAACAATTGTCTTTTAGTCTTTTTGATCTAAAATATATCACTTAAATATACCTAGCTCTTTTATTTGTTAGCCGATTAAAACAATCTTGGTGTCATTTTAAACAGCTATTTGTTCTGTATTGGAATAATATAAAATATTTTAGCAATCCTATGAAATTAATTTATTAATTCATTAAAATGCCTGATTATTTTTATTTCAATAAAATATATATTTTCTCATAATACAAAACTATTTTTAATTAATATTTCATGATAATATTAATAAATAATTATTCTAGATAAATTTAATGAAAACCGTTTTAAAATCGATTGATCCTTTCAAAAGCTATAGTAGTTTAAGTGATCTTACATTAATTTTTCCTCGATAGTATATTTTTAAAATTTCTTTTTAATTAAATACATAATTCAAATGATACTAATTTAATATTAATTTAAAAAAATAATATTAAAGTTTAAAAATTACATTCAATTACTTACTATCTAAACAATGTCTAACTCGAACATCTTGCAACAAATTTAAATTATTTAATTATTTAATGATTTTTAAATTATTCTTCGATTCTCTAATCTAAGCTTTAAATTTTCAATTTCTTCACCTTTTTCTTCTAAGCGTTGACTCAAATAATCAAGCTGACTTTTAATATTTTCATTGTTGCAAAATCTTTGTAATTTATTCCATTTTTTCAACTCAAGATTGACCTTTGTAAGAAGGGACCTGGCATCTGTATGGATAGGGTGTTCTGTGCACAAAGCATTGATGGTGAGTCCAGTATCAAATAGGCTAAGAATAACTTCAAAAATGATGGTGTAATAATTTATTTGCATTTTTACGACTTCTAGCAAAACAAAATACATTCAACAATTATAAAAGTTAATTTATTAACTGTAGCACAATTGTAAAAATCATTTATTTATGATCAAAACTCGATATGTTTCAGGACCTCACTCAGAGCCCATTGTCAGGGGAAATGATCTCCCATTTGGTGTCATACAACTCATGGATTGGGATAGGAATTTGATTTCAGTTTCAGCCACTCTTTGCAATTGATTTAAAATTTTTTAAAACATTAAATACAGAACTTTTAAACTTTAAACTAAAACATTAAATCTGTTTATTTGCTTATCCAACAATATTTTGTGTTTAAGAATATTTTAAATCAATTGCAAAAAGTGATTGAAACTGAAATCTGATTCCTAACCCAATCCATGAGATGTTTGACACCAAATGGGAGATCAGTCTTCTGATGATGGGCTCGGAGTGAGGTCCCGAAATATGTCGAGCTTTTGATCATAAGTAAATGATCTTTATAATTGTGCTATAGGTAATAAATTTACCTTTATATTTATAAGAGCGTACTCGCACATTTTCCAAAACAACAATGAATACATTCAAATTACTTAAGGACACCTTGGTTAAGTAATATGACATTTTGCTTAAAATATGAGCCACTATTCCTTTGTTAGAACAATTAATTGGAGAATGATAGACTTTATCGGGTGAGACTTGAATTGAGCTAGTGAAACTGCTTGTATTCATCTTTTCAATAATAGGACGAATATCTACATTAGATTCCACCATGGTATACGATTCTTCTAAATTTTGCAGAATAGCTTTGATTTTCTCAGTGAATACAATGTTCTTATTTTTATCTGAATTAAACATTAATATATTATCAATTCCTGATAATAGACCAAAAACTATTCCCAATTGAATAGATAAATTAGATATAATCAACAATTTTACGCCAGGATCTTTTGATTTAATTAAAGTTATCGTAAAAGTAACTATTAAACCTGCAAGGGTAATAAGTGTTGAACGGATTCTTCTTGAGTTAGTGCTGTTTCGTAATATCAAAGTTTCATCCATTAATTTCTGAAGTTCTTTCACCACTTCTTTTAATTGTTTTACATAAGGATTAACTGTATTCAAGACTTCATTGTATTCAATTTGAGCTGGATTCGTTTGAAATTCAGAAGCTGTCCCATAAATTGATCCATCAGGGTCAAATAGAGATAGGTTTTCAATAGTAGATAGTCGTGAATTAGTAGATACTTGTGAACTCATCATATGAATTAATTATAATTAAATATTTTTATATTTAATTATATATTTAATAAACAATATATGAATTAAATGTTCAATAATTACACGAAAAATATTTAATAAAATAACAAATTCTATTAAAGGCTATAAAAAGACATTATTATCTCAAATGTGGAATATTTTTTATAAAAAATGAACTTTAATATCAACTGATTGTCGATTAACATAAACAGAAGATAAATATATAAATAGAATCATTACTTTATTTTTTAGTGAAAATGTTTCTAACATTGACTTTAAGTAAAATATTAATTCCAGTCTCATATTCATTAGCAGTAATGGTTATGGTCAACTTGACAGGGGGGTTATTGCTATTTTTGACAAATTTTCTCGCGACAGGAGAATATTTTCAAAATGGCCATATTTAGGGTTATTTTCAAAATGGCCGCTTAACCTAAAATAGGTAGTTTTATAGGTGTTTATGTGTATTTTATTGCTTTTATGCATAAAATTCCCACTTATTTAACGTATTCTAACATAATTAATCGAAAAAACTAAGAATTTCGCGTAAAAAATGAATTTTTCAAAATTAAAAATTTTAAGTAAAAAAAATCAAATTTACAGCTCATAGATATGCATTTAAAACTGTAAATTTGACGCTTTTATCAGTTTTTATTATGTTTTTGCTATTTTTCTTATTATTTATAGCTTTTTATTCATATTTTCTCAATTTTTTTCTCTTTTGCGAAATTATCTCTTATTTTTTTGCCGATGCATTGGGGGGGGAGGGGGGGTTATGCCGACGATCACAGGGAGGTATTTGGGCTATACCCCTTAGATGGCCATAATTGATTCATTAGCTGTGCCAAAAATTGATCCATCAAAGTCAAATAGAGATAATTTTTCGACATTAGATAGTCGTGAATCAGTTCACGTAGTACATGAAGATACTTGTGAACTCATTTTTGGATTTCGTTTATTTTGATAAAAATAATTTTTTTATTAGATAAAAAAAATTAATTTAATAAATATGTAGGCCTTAGTTTTGTATTGTTTATAGTTATCAAGCTTAGTTTTGTATTAGTCATTTATCCTTTTAATGTTTTGAATACTTTTGCTATGTGTGACTCTTTGCTATAAAATGATTTTAAATCTCTAACTATTTTGCAGTCTGTCTTATGTAATAGTGTGCATACTATGTTCTCTATGTAGACTTTTGTTCTTGTTCAAATAAATGTTTGTGCCTACCAATTCTATGTCTACAAAATGGCGAGCCAGCAAAAGAACTGGAATTTCATTTTTTTAAGAAGAGGATAAAGCGATATTTAAAAAGAAGGAGAAGTACTGAAGAAAGTTTAATCGAATTTTTTAGGGTGGATTCGGTCAAATTTTCATAAGCCAGAATTGGTCAGATTTTTGGTCTTTGGTCTGATCAATTAGATATAAGAGTGTGAATTTTGGGTGTGGTTCACATGTCGTGTTGACAACGTTTTAAGGGCTTTTCCGTTTGTCAACTATCTATTGTCTGTTTCAGTTTAATTTCTTCAAGTTAAGTTTCGCTGAGAAGAGTCAGTATTGAAAATTGACAGAAAGGTACTTCAGTAGAGCAAGTTGTAGCGAATTTTGGTCTGGTGTTCGCTCAACTTTTATAGAAATCAGAGAAGAACAGATTTTTGCGGCTTTGGTCTGATCACTCGATATACGTCACATACTTGGGTTTTTGAGGGATTCCACAAGTACGTTATGGTGTCAACGCTTTTGGCCGTTTTCCCGTTGAACAACAGCAAATGACCTGATATTTCTCATGGTATTTTAGTAACTTGTAATTTCTATTAAAATTAATGATTGAATTGTATTTTGAAAAATAATTTGTATTCATAAGATGTTAGTCATTATTCTTCATTTTATTTCTTATTTGTTTAAAACAATTTGCTAAATTATAAATTTTGTAAATTTAAGGAATTTTAAAATTTTTCTTATGGTATCCTTGGTCTTTTATAGATTTTAATTTAAATTATATTTGTAAAGTTTTATTCAAATTTTTAAAAGAAAGGGGATATTTGTAGGCCTTAGTTTTGTATTGTTTATAGTTAGCAAGCTTAGTTTTGTATTAGTCATTTATCCTGTTAATGTTTTGAATACTTTTGCTATGTTTAACTCTTTGATATAAAATGAATGTAAATCTCTAACTATTTTGTAGTCTGTCTTATGTAATAGTGTGCACACTTTGTTCTCTATGCAGACTTTTGTTCTTGTTCAAATAAATGTTTGTCACTACCAAATCTATGTCTTCAAATATATTAATTAAATGTTTAATAATTATACGAAAAATATTTAATAAAATTAAAATTTTATAATAAGCCAAATTAAGACATTATTATCAAAAATATGTATTATTATTGATAAAAACTGAACGGTAATACCAACTGTTTGTGGATATTAAATAAAAACATCAATTTATTTCTAAAAACATACATTTTGATACAATCAGCTTGCAAAATTTAAAATTTTGAAAATTTGAATTGATCTTGTTTATTTATTTCTTAATCAATTTTGAAGAAATAAGATAAATTTAGTTCAAAATAAAATAAGTTTTTATATGCCAGGTTTCATTAAAATATTCCAACAAATTAAAAATATATAGCAATAAAGTAATTACCTATATAAGAATAAAATGCTTATAATTTGTTTTAATGTATAATATCGATATCGTTTTACTCTATGGGAAATTACTTTATTCCCAATAATTTTTCAATCAGTTAGAATATTTTAATGAAACCTGACAAATAAATACTGAATTTTATATTACAATAAATTTATTTTGGTTCTTCAAAATTTGTTAAGAAATAAATGAACAAGATCAATTCTAATTTTCAAATTTTTTAAATCTGCAAGCTAATGGTATCTAAATAAATAGGAATATTGAAAAACAAAAATAAACCTATCGTATAATTTTTTATGATCTTTCATAATATATAAAAATATTTCTAGAAATTTGCTTAAAAACCCTAGAGGGCTAAAAGGGGGGTATTTCAAAATAACTACCCCCCTGAGGGGCAAAATATTAAAAATACCCAACTGGACCATTGAAACTTATAACATTACATCTATGGACAAGCAATAGGTCTGTTGAAGTTATTCTGTTCCAGGGGGGTAATATCCCCCTCTGGACCGACCGCCTTTAGCCATCGATGGTAAAAGCTGAGATATAGTCTTTGAATTTAGGAATTGAATTACAGAAAAATTTTAATAGTTACAAAATTAATTTTATGATATTTATATTGGTAGGAAAATTTCATAGTTGGGATTTTAAATTTTTTTTTAATTCTTATTCGTTAAGATTTTAGAGTTGATAAAAGAGTGTAACACGTTAATGAAATAACTGAATAAATAGAATCAACTATTTGCTTTAATTTTTGTTATAAAAGTTTCTAACATTGACTTTAAGTAAAATATTAATTTAATTTTTAACAAATTTATATTAAAAATAAAAACTTTATTGAATATCTTATAAACATTAAATATCTTTATTTAATGACTATTTTCAAAATTAATTTTATATTAGATTTATCTTGGTTAATTAAAAAATTATTTTTATATTAAAATACACTGGTTGATTTTGGTGATATTTCACCTGGGCTAAAATTATTGCCTTTATATCTGTATATTTTCATACGATTTTTCAACTTTTACATGATAATATAAACTTTGTTCTCCTTTTAAATTTTCGCCTTAAAAATTTCGCCTTTTAAATAGAAAAGTAGGAAAGTGTAGGCTGTGCTATCTCTCTATTTAAACCATCCATTTGTTAGTAACGGGGAAATTTAGTCTTCGTGACAAAAAGGAGAGATGTATAAACTGTTTTCTCTCTATGGAGACCAACCCTTATGTTAATAACGGGAAATTTCGTCTTTTTGAGCGAAACGGGGGGTAGTGGTAAGCTGTCCTTTATCTCTCTTTACGGTAAATTGATTTTTTGTTAGTAACGGGGAAATTTTGCCTTTTGGTAAGAAACGGCGAGGAGTGATACGCTGTGCTATTTTTTTCTGAAGACCAACCCTTTTGTTAGTAACGGGGAAATTTCAGCTTTTTGAGAGAAATGGATACAGGTGGTAGGCTGTACTTTCCGTTTGTAGTACAACTCTTTTGTTTAATAAATGGGAAATTTCGCCTTTTATAAAGAAACGCAGGAAAGTGTAATCTGTTTTATCTCTCTAGTAATCAGTTATTTTGTTAAAAACAGGTTATTTTGCCTTTTTGATCTAAACGAAAAAAAGTCGGTGTATGCGCTTACCCTCTGTAGTACTACCCTTTTTTGTAACAGGGAAATTTTGTCTTTTTGATAGAAACGA
>JAQFZM010001385.1:0-18716 GCA_034695785.1 Galumna obvia | reverse complement strand
ATCTGTTCATCACTTAAACAGCATTTCTCACAATCAGTACTCGACTCGACTTCAGTTCCGGAACCGATTTCTTTATTGATTTTAATCATCGATTCTTTTGCTCCGATTATTATCTTTTCAATTGAGTGAACACTTCTTTTATTCTCAAATGAATTCGAGTCGACGTTAACTAAAACACTGATATTATCCGGATTTACAGTCGCGGAGACCACACTCTGAAAGGGTTTTATTAATTATTTGAATATCTTTTAATGAAATACTTCTCCGATTCCATAATTGGCATTAATTATGAGTCTATTATTGCGACCATTAATAGGATCGCAGGTAAACATAACTCCGGCGACATTACAGTCAATCATTTCCTGTACGACAACAGCCATCGGAGTATTGATGTGCTGTCCGTAACCTCTTTTGTATTGAACAGCGATTATATTGAATTGAGAGGACCAACACTTCATTACAGATTCGCATATATTGTGCACTCCTTTCACACCTAAATAAGTAGTCATTTGTCCGGCGGCTGACATGTCTTCAGAGTCCTCTCCACAGGCAGAGGAACGGACGGCAACCAAAACATCAGAAGAGTTAGAATTTTCATCAAATATTTTCATTGCATTTATTATTGCATTCTTTACATCAAATGGTATTTCAATTTGTTTGAAGAGATTCATAACAACTTCGCACTCCTTCTCAACAGTTTCTCTATTCTCAGACCTAAAGAGTAAAGAATTTATTGTTATTTAGAAAAAAATAAACTTTAATACAAACCAAGAGATTGTCTCTAATTTATTGATGGCTTTATTTAGTTTTGGATTCTCTTTAAGAAGTAATTTATAGGCATTAGTTGTGATCACAAAACCGTTCGGAACAACAAAATTGTTGTCTTTTAGTTGACTCAAATGTTTTAGTAAACTGAGTGATGAACCCTTTCCTCCGGTAAGGCTTTCATTCGATCCGTTCTTATCATCAAAACTAATAACCAATTGATTTGATTCCTCGACTCTAAAAATGTTAATTAATTCGATATTCGGAGCCATTGTTTTCATTTCAGAGAAGAGTTGTTTGTCTTCAATGAGAAGACCACACGATTTGTGTCCATTAATTTTCATAACATATAATCCATTTTGAGATAAAGTAATATCACTAATACTCAGGAATTTGTTGTTTATTTTCAAATCCATATTTTTTGGAAAAACTTCAATATCTTGAAGAGGATGAGGCTTTCCATGAGGTGCGAGAGCCCAACCATAATACATTCTGAAATTATATTCTAGCAAATTATAATTCAATTTTACCATGATACTTACGTTTTATTATTTGGTTTAGACATTATTTTAATTAATTCAAACGCCAGTCCTTTCTAAAAATGTCCATAAAAATATTACCATGTTCACTTTTAGACACTTTAATACTAACCTCAGAATATGCCATAAAAATAGATTTTTCAAAATTTTCCTTAAATTCATCGGAAGGTCTGTTATTGAAAGCCTTAGAACGCGATCCCCACAAAAAGATCTCTTCCTCTTCACTCTTATCATCAAAATATATGACACCCTTTAAGTGTCCGCACCCGACATATCTCTCTTCAAATATATCATCGATTGTTAAAACAAATCCATTGCTTTGTTTTGTCAAATAATTTATGTCGCCATCAGTTCTGTAGTCAAACACTTCTGAGTTTGAGAGCCATAACATTCTTAAAGTGAGGAATACTTTTTCATTGTTTTTATTTAATAGAAATCCATTAAATTTTATTCTCCATCTCTGGAAGGGCTCCAAAACCTCCAAACAAAGTCCCGGAAATTTATATTCATTTTTAGATTCATATAATTTATATGAAATTCCCGTTTCATCGCATCTCAACTCACTATCATTTCCTTTGTTTAGCAATATTTGATAGTTATATTGAATAGCAATAATGTTCTTGCTCTTTTCATCTATAATTGGTTTTGTTCTTAATCTTAAACTGAAGACCTGTTCCTTAGAATTGACGCCATATATGAAAATAGTTTCTTCTTTTTCCTATTTATTAATAAATTTAATATTTTGTTTTAAAAAGTTGCAAGATAATATTATTTTTTCTCATTTATATACTCAATGATTAGTCAAAATGAACAAGAAAAGTTTGTCAAAATAAGGAACTTGCCAAATTGGGGATTTCCTTCTGCCATAACTCATCTCTGGACAGAACTCCACATTCATACAAATCCTTAGAAAAGGCATCGAAGCAATTGATCCAATGGTTGTGTAGACTCTTATGTCTAATAATTTCAAAGCCTGAGATCATTGTCTTAGACATCGTTTCATAAATATATTAACAAAAAACTGACTAAAACTTAATAGAAAATAGAATTACAGACACTTTTTAATTATAAACTCAACTGCAAATGACTTAATATTTTAAAAGAACAATTTAAAACTTTTCTATTATATTATAATTGTATAAATAATTTGTACATAAATTTTTTGTAATATATAAATATATTGAAAAATATAAACTTAAAATACAAACGAATTGAAACGATTATAACTTATATTTTGATTGCCTTAAAACTTATCAAACAATTTATATATACTCTAAAGTTTAGAGTCTAAACTAACTAGATAATTAGATAATTTATTACAAAATTTAATTCTATATCAATATCTTATCTTATTTTTGAAACCTTTGAATAATTTTAAAATAAACTTTACTAGTTTAATTAATTAACTTAAAATTAACTTATCTAAATGTTAGACTATATGTTAATTAGGTTTTAATACAAATATAAAAGAAATTCTTTGAATTATACAAAAATAGTTTTAATAATTTAAAAAAATCTCATAAAAATTTTGATAATTTTTTAAACTTAAAATTAATATATTTTAAGTTAAAAATCTTAATTAATCGATAGATTTAATCAAATCAAAACCCATTTATATTAATCTCATCGATAATACTATGAATATATAAACATTAGTTTTTCCCTTAATTTCAAAACAATATTTTATAAAAAAAATTAATTACATTAAAATCACTAAAATTAGTTAAAAACAGAAAATTATTTTAAAACAGAAATTAAAAACACATTTAATTTGAGTAAAAATCTGTTTTATTTAAAACAATTTAATTATTAAAGTTTAATAATTAAATACAAATATTAAAAGTAAGTCAATAGAATTATTCAAATATAACCCATAAAAATAATATATTAAAGTAATACATTAATTGCAAGATTAAAACACTTGACCCATAGAAAGATTACCTCTTATGAGAACTCAACAATTTTATATGTATTAGAATAAAAAGCTTACACAATTGGGTATTTCCTTTTGCCAGAACTGTTCTCTGGAGAGAACTCATCTTTTATTTAAACCCTGGGAGTAGACATCGAAGCAATTGATCCAATTTTTTTGTAAACTCTTATATCTACTAATTTCTGAATCTGATATCAATGTCTAATATATAAAATTGAATTGAGTTTATTATTGATACAAAAATCAGAGCTAAGAGTTTGCTTTTTTCTTATTCTATTCGTAATTTTTTGGTGATTAGGAATAATTAAATTTTATAAAACCCAATCATAAATTCTTTTCATTAGTAATTAGACTTGCAGATGTATGTATAAGATAATTTATCAGGAATGAAAAAAAAGAGGAAATTATGAGCTTGTCAAAATAAACAAACTTATTTAAACAAAACATTAAAATTCCAAAAACAAGACTATTTTGAAAAAAATTATTTTATTTTTAGAATTAAAGAAAAGTAGATTTTTAACAACATTTTAACAAATATTGTTTGGATAATCATAAAATTACATAAATAAACTTGTAATTTATATAATTAATCATTATTAATGATATTATAATTTATATATATTATATATAATTTATATTTATTATTATAGATAAACTTTTATGAGTAATTGAATTATATAGGAATTTATAGCATTTAGTACTTATCCATTCCTTCTCCAGATTCTGACCGCCATATTCTTTACCCTATTCTCGCCCTCATTTATAACCAAATGATATTTTAATCCGTTGTTATTCCCATTAGTACCTCCAGTCCAGGTATGTTTAGACCAATCATTTTTGTTTTAACTTAAATGAGGTATAAACTCATCCGTATAATCACTATCAACTTGTTCTATATAGTGTACTGGCACGTTTTCACTCTGAACCTGTCCAAAAGCAGCGGAATTCTTCCCTAAAACTCTAAAAAAGAGACCCTCATAGGTATAGCTTATGTCAATCCATTTCATTGAAGGAAATATTTGACCATGGGACTTTTCCTTAGGGAGCTGGACATAAATAAATCCAATCGGAATAATGTTTTTGTTTTCTTTCCTAATTTCAAATAATTCTTTCTTTAAATGATCAAGTTCTTGTTCATAATAGTTCTTCATATTCTGGTTTTCTTCTTTTAATTGTAAATGTCCTTTCTCTAATTTATCAATTGACAAATTACATTTTTCCATTTGTTGTTTAGTTTTCTCAATGCCTTTGCTTAATTGCAACAATCTTTCTTGAACATGATCTCCAGGCCAATTTTGCCGCATCTCACAGACAATTCTGTTATTCTTATGACAAGGTACAATAGTCCACTTGCCTAATATCTCTTCATAAGCGGACATTTGGACACACCCAATACTTGTTTGATTTGTAGAGTTCTTTGAATAAAAATTATCGAAATCCCAAATTTGAATTTGACCTGTTGAATTGAATTTGTTTCCAATCCAGATATTGTCCACAATTTTATGTTTTGTAAATATTAGGTTTTCCAAAAAGTTTTGCTCTTCTTTTGAAGAAACTGTCAAAATATTCGATCGTTTATCTAATTCTCTACAAATCTTTTCCGATTGGTCTTTGATCTGGATTATGTCCAGAATTTTATAGCATTTCTCATTTTTGTAACTCACCCATTCACCACATTCAGGGTGTGCTTTAATTATTGCTAACAGTATTTTAGTTTATTTAACATTTAATATAACTATAAGACTTACCCAACAAAATTGAGAATAAAGAGAATATAAATATAATTGATTTCATACTTATATTTTATTAAAACTTTATTAATATTATAATAAACTATTTTAATAACTTTGTTTTGAAATGAAGATGTTTTACAACATTAAAGATTAAAATATGCCAATAATAGAGTCACTACCGTTTATATAAACGATATTGAAAGCGTTTTACTTATTAATTATATTTGACATTCCTAACATATTACTAGCGTATATTTGGAACATGTAGATAGTATTTCAAAGAAAGATTAGCTTGTTTAAATTCTTTATTACAATAGAAGTCTATTAAATAACAATTAGGATGTTTATATGATTAAAATCATTGATTTTGTAACAAACTATGAAATAATTCTGAATAAATAATCATTATTTGTTATGATTAGTTTGACTAGTTATTTATATAATATTCATTTAAATTATATACAATAGTATATTAAATAATAGATCATATTTTAAACTTATTTTATTATTGAGAAAATTAACTAAAATTATTTAAGAATTAATTAGAATATTGGAAAACATAAAAAACATATCTAATCAATCTTGATCTAGATTAAAAAAAACATAAATATAAATTATTTTCTTTAACAAAGTTTTATATTTAAGACATTTTTGAAAATAATGATTAATTTGAAAAAAACAAGCTAGACTATTAAATTTATTTTAATTTGAATAAATATTGAAGGAGCAAGAGCAATAAAACGAGTCTCGCCAATAAAATACTCGTGAGATTACTTCATGAGATTATTATTTTTAATAATATTGTTTAGTATCACAAAAAAATTTATTCTTTTATATTTTTCATTGAGACTATTTGACCACTATCTGCATCTAGCAAAATAGTGTCACAACTGGAAAGTATATGACACGCATTCTCCACTCCTATCAAACAGGGAATACCATACTCTCTGGTGATAACCGCCCCATGAGATACAAGACCTCCGATTTCTGTAATAATTCCACTAATCATAGGTATGTATGGACTCCAACAGATGTCTGTGCTATACGTCACTAATATATCACCTGGCTATAAAACAAAATTTGTTGAGATTGTTTGTAATAAATAATAGGAGCAAGTTTATATTCTTAGTATATATTATACACTAAAATTGTACTTCTTCTTTAAATTTTGTATTTATAAGATTTTTTTCTATCATATAATAAAAAGACAGAATTTTTTTTAATTTTTCAAAATTGTTTATGTTCCTATTATCAAAAATAAAATTTTATATAAGATATATTTAAAATTGAAAGAATTAAAATAGATCATTCAAATTAGAGATCTAACTTATGAACCCTACCCGTGAGGAACGCTTACGAATCCCTTAACCCTTAAAGTCCCCGTAAGGGACGGGTCAATAAAATTATAGCAAGGGAAGGGAAGGAAATAGCATCATTAAAGGAAAGGAAGGGATTTTTGTTTAGTTTTGTCTAAATCCGTAACCCTTAATATTATGCAAAGGAATCTAAATTCAAGGAGATGTTGAAAATTTTTAATAAGGAAAATATTACTTTTAATCATTAAAACATTAAATTATCTAAAATAGTTCTTTTTATATTAATTTTAACACAATATTTATTATTCTTATGTAAATTTAATGTATTTCTTGAACTTTTTGAAGTATATTAGTTTGAATATTATTTTATATTATATTATTTTAAATATTCTGAACCATTAAAATATAATGATAGTTTAAAAAAGTTTAATTTGTTATCATAAAATAATAGGAGAAAATATAATATTCTTAAGATATTATTTCAATGTCTGAATAACTTTGAAAATATAAGTAATGATTGGAATTTAAAATATAAATTTTGTAATAATGAAAGAAATGGTAAAATATTATCTAAACCTTTTTCTCGTTTAAACATACACCTTATGGAAATATCTAACTCCTTCACTTTGACAAGGTATACCTCGAGAATGCCTTAATCAATTTTCCTTCTGTAAAAAACATTTTATATAAAACTCCCCAGTTTTGTTTTGCAAAAATATGCTTTTAAAAATACAGCAAAGTTAAATTATAAAATAGAATTTTTTGAAATTTTGGTATTTTTAAGCGAAAATTTATATTTTATTATATTTATAAACTAAATAAAACTATATAAAACATAAAACCATGAAGAAGTATACATTTTGACAGAAACCTTAACAAATAAAATTATATTTTAAGTACATCCTGGTCTCCAGGTTCATTTTTCCTTGAAACCATTTTAAAATATTTTTACGTAATTCATGGATATCATATATGAATTCGATATAGAATTTCATGCTGATTTCGAAAATAAAACTAGATTTTTAATTAGATTGGTAGTTTTTAAAATATTCAATAAATTTAATTTTTGAATATTTGAAATCAAATAATTCTAAAATTATTAATCATCCATAAAAAAGAAATAGATAATTAGAATTAGTATTAGATTCAACAATCAATAGATGCCTTAAGTCTCATGTATAAGAAAGTTCATAATCTTAAATAAAATATAAATTTTCCCCAAAAAAGTACTAAAAATTTCAAAAATTCCATTTCATTATTTAACCAAGATGTTTTTACAAAACATATTTTTGTAAAACAAAACGGGTGTTTTTATTTAAATTATTTTTTACAGAATTAAAATTGATAAAGGCATTCTTGAGATATACCTTGTCAAAGTGAAGGAGTTAGATATTTCCATAAGGTGTATGTGATTAAAACTTGTTTGTACAAACCATTAATATATTTAATTCATTGTCTAAAGTTTTAAGAAATGAAATTCATTGTAAAACATTTTTAAAAAATTGTAAACTATATCTCGAAAATATTGACTAAATCTATGTAATCATTAACCCGTTATAATGAATCAATAAATTATTATTATGTTTTAAGGAAAGGGAAGGGACGGGAAGGTTTGGAAAAATTTTCGTAAAGGAAAGGACGGGATTCCCATTCATGAAAACTTTAAGGAACGGGACGGGTTTGGAAAATTAAGGGAAGGGTAGGGTTGGAAAAATTTCAAAAGTTGGAACTCTAATTCAAATCATGAGTTCTAAAATTTTTATGCTGAAAATTGATTTCATTTTACATTACATATTAATTTATCATTATTTTATTGATAAAATGCAAATTTATTACCTAGTTAAGATTTTCAGAGGGTATCATAATTGTCCTTTCAGCTCAAAAATTTGATAGTCAATTAACCACAGGTTTCTTATTTATCAATCGATTTTAATGAACTTGGTATCATATTAAAGCTATTATGAAACCCCTTTATATGCTTTTAACAGAAACAAAATTGGTTGAGCCAATTTTTAATAATTTAAAAATAGTAGTTTTAAAACTTTTTGAAATCCAAAATATTAATTTTCAAAAATAAAACGATATATTTAACAATGGGGGGTGTAATTGTATGAGCATGCAAAATTTTATTACATTTCAATAAATAGTTTAAGAAATGTCGCTTGTTAAGTTGTCCCAGTTAAATTTTATCACCACATATTTATAAAATGCCCTTATTTCTCTACAAATAAAATAAATTGTTTCTATAATCATAAACATTTATTTCAATATTTAAGAAAAATTAAGGAAATTCTTTACAAATGATAATAACTTTATAATTGTATCAAATTGATATTTTATTGTTAACTAAAATTACTCTTATACTCAAAATAAAGTAATAGGCAGGAATTTAGTTTAGGACCCGCCCTCTTTGGGAAGCATCATCATTGGAAAGCTTATGAGGAGAGGAGTCTATATATTCAATATGGAGTGTCGGAAATCAAGGGTTCAGAAGTTAAAAGATACGCTCTTTATACATTGAAATAGATATTGAAAAGGGCATAACAAAATATTAGGTTAGGTTAAATTAAGGATATTAGGTAGAGTTTTGCCCTTTTTCTTTATTATTTCAATATAATAAAGGCGTATCTTTTAACTTTTGAACACATGATTTCCGACACTTCATATTGAATATATAGACTCCTCTCATCATAAGCTTTTCAATGATGTATGACACGCACCCAAAGGGGGGTCTATACTAAAGTGCCGCCAAATATTTATATTTCAATTAAAATATAAATATTTAAAATATAGTGGCATAGCTTTGGTTTTCTGTAATCCAAAAACAGATACTTGATTGGTGAGATTTGTTTACTTTAATATAATTTATTTAACATTTTGTTTTTATATTTTTATAATTTTTGTGTTCATTTTCAGATAATAAAGGATTGATTCCCTATTTTTAATTAAATTACAAACTTGCATAAAATTTTTGTTAATAAATGTATTAAATTATTCCAATAAATATTTTCTTACAAATTTATTTATTTGTAAACAATTTTTTCTTATTCTCACAAATTGATCGTCAAAATTACAAAAATCCCGTTAATGTTCGACAAAATTTTTGGATTATCGATAACCAAAGTTAAGACACTGTAATTGACTCAAAAATCGATTTATAGTTTTTGTGATCAAATGACATTTCAAATGATTAATAAGAAATACTAAGTTATTATTATATTAACTACCAATTATTTTGCAAAACATCTATGACCCAATCCATTTTATTAGGTACCCATGTTATTAATGAAAGTGTCTCGTTTAGAATCCCAACTTCTATACCACTTGTATTATACCCAGTAAATTCTTCATACTGACAATCAAAGCTATGTGCTTGACTAAGTACACCTATGAGTACAGCACGACCAAGGTGGTATTGCCACACGGGGGAACCTGAATCGCCCTAAAATCAAATGAAATTCATACTTTAGTATGTAATGCAAACAAAAATTAATCAATTGATTAGCACTAAATTATAAGTTAGTATTTTATTATTAGGGATGCAAGGTAAGATTTTAAAAATCAAATACAATATAATTTGATCATATTGTGAAGGATCATATTAATATAAAAATTTTGGGCATCCCATCATTAGAAAATTAAATATAATTAAATTAAATTTTGAGTTTGAAAGCTTGAAGAAACGTGATAAAGCACTAAAAATATATGTTAAACCTTAAATCTTTTGATTTGCTCATCGTTTAATGTACTTGACTAATTTCATATATATTCACGTTTAATTTGAATATATATTTAGTGCTTTACCACGTTGCTTCAAGCTTTCAAACTCAAAATTTAATTTAATTATATTTAATTTTCTAATGATGGAACGCACAAAATTTGTTATATTATAGTAATCTAGATAATATAACCTTTAATTTAAGACCATGTTTGTTTAAATCAGTTAGGCTAGCTAGACGCACTGTACTTCTTAGACAAAATATTTGTTACTCATACAATACGTGGTCATTCATTAGGTCTTGAATTAAGACAGATCAGATTTTGTTTATGGTCAGAGTCATCATATATTTGAATATGGAAGGTATCCCATTAGTAACAATGTTACAACTTATTCCTTAAATTTTATTTAACGTTTAGTGTGTTTTTAATAGTTGCGAACACCACCCGTTTGACCTAATTCCTGGTAGGTTACTTTTTAATTTCACACTGCTTTTAACAAACATTTTCTAAATATAGATCTTTACTGATATAAACAGACATTTTAAAAGCATATAATGAATGGTTATTTCGTAGGTATACAGTATTTATTGAAATTTAATCATTATTCCCACTTTAAGTCCCTTTTATTCTATTTTACCTTTTATTTTGAATTTTGTAATTTTTTATTATTAGGTCTAATTACAGTCTAATCGATTGAGTAAAGTATCTTGGTCATGTCAAATAATTTAATTCAAAAAATATTATATTCAATAGAATTTAAAGTTAAGAAATTGCTTTTACTTTATCAATTGGTTAACTCAAACAATAATTAAGACAATTCATTGAAAACTGATTTTATTAATAATTGTTGCAAAATATTTTATAAGTATATTATATGTTCATATTTTTTATAATGTTGTTAAGGTAAATAATATACATTTATTTCAGAAAAATAATTTATTTTTAAAAACATCAAGAATTTTTCAAATATCGTTTTTATGGTTATTAATAGCAGCAAAGCTTTTAAATATATAATAAAATATTTTTCTAGATTATAAATATTGCTCAATTTTGAGGAATATATGAAAATTATGAAAATATGACAATTATATGATTTTAATCTTGGAATTTAATGATAAGAAAATTTTCCTAAAAGAGTAATTTATATCTGTTAAACGCTGAACTCTTATTCAGTGCCTAATTATATTATAGTAAGTATCGAATAACAAATATGATATTTTAAAATTACATAAGAAATAAATAGTTTTAAGCCAATAACTTTTGATCTAGATAAGATAAAACTAATGTGATCTTATATACCTATTCTTACTAAGGAGTAGTAATTATTTTGAAAATTTGGTTGGCGTGGCATAAAATTTTTTAATAGGCGTGGCCTAAAATGTAGGTGGAGTCGATTTTTAGAATACTGGTTAATTTTCTCTTATCATGTAGATCAAAAATATATATGCATATATAGTCATGTAAAATAATTTGACCGGGTCCGGTGACCTCAAACCTAATCAGAATCCAAGTTTAACTCCCCCTGGCGACAAAAATCTTTCACGGTTGCAGAAAATTTTATTTTTTAAATTCATAATTAAATGAGTTATGAAAGATAGGAAAGTTTCAGGCTGATCTGAAGGTCGTTTTGCGATAACCTTCTTGGTAAGAATTAATTCAGTGATGTTTAAAGGATTGTGACTTTATTTTTGTGATATAAATAAAATATAAGCAAAGCATTAAAAATAGTTAATTAACTAAACTCTAGCTAATTATTATAAAATTATCTAAATTTTAAATTTTTATTTTACACAAGATCATTTATTGTTAATAATAAATAATTTTAGCTTGGTAACACATTTATTCATCATTGTTTAATTCTCAAATGAATTTTAGTTCTTTAAAAATTAATTCTTTTATACTTTTTATAAAAAATGTAAGGATTTCTTACGATTTTACACAACTCAGTTGACGACTATTCTGGTATGGCAGCCAGCAAAAATTTATCTTGATCTTTTATTCTTGTTTATCTAAGAAACCTAGTAAACTAAAAAATATAAAAGTTAAAAAATAGAATTGCCAAATCAATTTAAAAAAGGCACGAATTATTTTGATAGATAAATTTTCCAACAGTTTATATGACATTTTTTTTAATTAAGCTTAATGTGTATCAAGCTAATGTGCTCTATTAGAAAATTTTAGTATTATTTTAATTGACATGAACAAAATGTGTTTGATTCTCACCATTGCCTCTAGAATATAGATATGTTCTTTAAGTGCACTGACAATCATTGTCCAGAACTGATGTCCTCCAATAATGATTATGAAGTAATTGACGCAAACAACAACTATTTCTAAGACTTCAGATCAATACATTATTTTCAAAAGAGTTAAGGGAATAAAAATTTGAGAGGAGAGAATAGCCCAGAATATCCATTAGGATTATTTATTGGAGGCACTATTTTTATTGCTTTTGCTCCTACAATTCTTATTCAAATTAAATTATTTTTTAAAACCTACTATGGTTTTGTTTAAATTTTATGTGAATAAAATACTTTTAAACTATCTATATATTTTTCTTATTATTCAATATTTTCTATAATGTATTATATTTAAAATATTGTTAGAGTTATTAGTTTATTTTTATGTTTGTTTTAATCTAAATCGAAAATGATTAGATACGTGCATTTTTGTTTTTCAAATTTTTTTTTAAATTAGAAAAAAAGCTTGCATATTTCTAAATTTATAAAAATCGAATTGATCTTTTACAATTTCTACTATGTTGATTTAAATTAAACTCGGTAATTTATTGCATGGTCTCATACTGTATTATTTTGCAAAGTTTTATTTAAATATTCTTAGTGGTTCAAAAATAATTGGTCAAGTTGTTAATTACAATATAAATAAATGTAATCAATAATTGGCATTTAAGGAAATGTTTTGTTAGATAATTTTATATATTATTTTACTTTTTATTGAATAATTTTGGTTTCATTTGAGCAATTATATTTAACTTTGAAAGAAATAAAACCGAATTTAATTATGCATTAAATTACCGATTTTAATTAAAATCAATTAAGTAGAATTTTTACAAGATATTCTCGAATTTTATAAATTTTAAAATATGTAAGCTTATTTTTTCTAATTTAAAAAAATATTGAAAAACAAAAAATGATTGAACAAATTCTTATTTAATATTAATAATTACTATAAGAAAATATAGACATAAAAAAGATGACTTTCATTTTAAGTAATATATTCATAAATAAGTCAATTTTATTTTAATTGCTTGATAAAAATTAAAGCTTATAATTTATTTCTTTTTTAAAATTACTAAGATTAATTCAAATTTTGTAACATTATCTTGATAATATATATCAATATTTGTTTCAAATTCTTTTATGAAATATATTCTTGATAAAATATATTTTTTTAAAAATATTGCAAATACGGGAACATATGGTTAAAAAAATTTAAAATATAATTGGAAAGTTGAGATGAGCAAGGAGAAAAGGCAATAAACGTGTATTTTATCAAAAAGATTTTCTTCATCTTTAATAAACATTTAATTCTATTTCGCAATTCCTTCATAATTTTCAACAATTTTATCTAAAAATTTATATTTTATAAATTGAGTTAAATGGTTTTCTTGTAACTTATAGTGCTCTCTCCAAATGTTCTATTTGATAAATAGAAAATCCTCCATTTTTTACAAATGCTTTGGAAAAAATACTTTTATGTATAAAATTCATAAGTATTTATTCCCATTTATTATTTTAATAATAGTTTTTTCAATTTTTATTCCCTATTACCTAATAGTTAATGTTATTGAAGCTTTGCGATAAGTTTTCAATTAAGAAAAATAAGTTTTAATTTTAGTTTTAAAAATATATTTAAGAATTTATAAAGATACAAATGCCTTGCTTATATTTATGTACAAACTATCAAAATATGTCTTATTATTTATTTTTCATGAATAAAAAAATAGATATTAAAAAAATTATTTTAAATTCACTTTTGATTTCTAAATAATTTCGATAAAAAATTAATACATTATTTTAAATTAATCTTGCAAATATTTTTAGGATTTATTTCCTAGTATAAAGAGTATTGAAATTGCGTAGGAATAGGACTTCAAATATTTATTCTTGCTAAGATATTTGAATTTATTTACTAATACAGTTAAAGACCGATCATATGAAGTAATGAAATTATGAAATGACCTTTCTTATGAACTTATTCTAAAAACCAAATTCCATTCCCATAGATACTAATGTTGAATAGAAACCAATATTATGAAGACCGATCTTATGAATTGATGTTTGTAATGAAGTGAAAAGTGAAACCAAAACTATTAAAATAAACGCTTTTTAATGACCGATCGTATTAACTAATGAAAAATATCTGTTAATTAAATTCTACTTTTATATTTTTAAGTAAATTATTTTAAAACTTCAAAAAAAGTCATAAAATTTTCAAATCGTGATAAAATTGAAATTATCAAAAGATATTAAGATTTTGTTTATAGAGATTAAATGCGTTTGAAACAATAGTAAGAGTTAACTTTCATAGCTATCACTTTTGCCATAGAAATGCATTGAAGTTAAAAAACTAAATCTTGGAAAATATTCAGTGGAATCAAAACATAAGAGGCAATCAAAAACTTTTAATTTAGTTATTTAACGGAATAAACTGTTGAAACATACCTTATATTTTTCACTACTGCCTCTTAACAATGATTTTTTGGCTGAATTTTGAATTTTAAAGTGAAACATATAGTAATATATTAATGAAACTTTATGACTAATATCAGTCATGGACAAACCTGTCGATTCTAGGAAGGGGTATTAAGGGAGGGTATTTTGCTCCAGCTTAGGGGGGTATTAAGGGAGTATTTTGAAAATGACCAAAAAATTCCTAAAAACGCATAAAACGTCGTTTTTAAGCTGTGTTCTGATGTATATGAGTATAATTAGTCATATTTTAACGTATTTTATCAAAATTTATGCATAAAACTTAAATTTTTGACAAAAATTGCATTTTTCAAAATTTTTTTAAAAAAATTACCAAATTTTTAACTTTAAAACTGTAAATTTAAGGTTTTTAAACGTTTTTATTAAGTTTTAAGTAATTTTTCCTAAAAATTACAGCTTTATATTTTTTTTCTCTTAATTTTTACTATTTTCTGACAATTTTTCCGAATTTTTTGCCTAATTTTTCCTTTTTCTCTAAGGGGGGGGGGGTGGTACCTCACTTTTCGTCCTAGGGGGGTATTTTCCCAAATTTTTGGCTCTGTGGGGAGGATATTTAGAAATACCCCCCACCTAGAAAAACCATTTGCAATCCCTGCTAATATTAGAAATAGTATGAGAATTAATCAAAAATTTTATAAAAATTCTTTTTCAATTATAATAAATTTTATAAGTCCTAAATGAGAAATAAATAAGAGAAAATAAAAAAAAAGTTGTAATTTTGAAGAAAAATAACAGAAAAGTTATTAAAAATGCATAAAATTTTCAAAATTACAGTATTTAAACGTTTATTTTGATTCCAAATTTTTAGGAAATTTAAAGAAGCTTTTTTTTATAAAGAATTTATATTTTTTGTTTTGAATTTAATTTAATACATTAAAATTAATCAAAATATAATTGAAAATTTCTTTAAAAAACCTTCTAAATGCATTTATACCTATTTTTAGCAATTTTTAAGTGATTTTGAAAAAATGTCCCTATCACCCCCCTTGCCGAAATTTTGGCTAACCACTATAAATAAATAATAATTAAAATTAACTTGATATGTGTCAAGCTAATGAGCTTTGATTCATTTAATTTGTAAAATGAAATAAATAATTGAGCAAAATATTATGATAAACACAAATTGGTTTGATAATAATTATACATTTTATTAATTAACATATAAACTTTAACCCAAAATTAAAAAAAACAAAATTAGGAAAGTTTCTACACTCCGTTACAAAAGCTTATGTTTACCATATAAATTCAAAATATCTACTCGTTAGGTTATTTATTTTGGTTTAATTTTGTATATACAATTTATTTAAAAAAATAAATCAAAAATGCTGATTTTAAATTTATTGTTCATAAAGTAATTGACCATCGATAACAGTATATTTCCCCTATAGTACCATAGAAACCAGATAGTATGCATGCTAGAGGCCACCAAGAAGATCAATAAAATATAAAAGATACTAAAAATTTTTTTGACTTGAATCAGAGTTTATTCTAAGGTGGTGCTCACGGCACTCATTACAGCCGATAAATCTTTAAATGCTTTTTTCTTCTTGTAGAGAGTAACCAAAGGAAAGAGCACAAATTACCACTCCTTTTCGTTTTAATTTTAAAGATCAAATTTTCACGGTAAAATAAAAAAGGGCGTATTTCTAGGAAAAATTTTTCTAGGAGGTAATTAATTCTTTTGATAATAACGATTGAGATAAAGAGAACGTATTCATCATTAAAACACATTCTTTGCTAGTGACAGAAAGATTAATGATTATATAATTTATTGAAATCTGGAGTTCCTTCTTTTTGTTTGTAGTTGAAATCAAGAAGAAAATATTTCTCTCTGAGTTTCACTCTTTATTTTGAATCTATTAGGGGATCAACTTATATTTTATAGACCATTTAAATACTTATATTTTGCAAAATATAACCATAAATGGTAACGAAGTTGATAGAAAGAATTTACTTTCTAAAAACAATCTGTCTTAAAGCAATACATATTTCTTCTCATAAGCTTTGAAAACTACAAAAGATGTTATTTTTCAAATTCATATATAACTCTACATAATTAATTAAAAATTTAACATAAGAAAGCTTTTAAAATATTTTAATCAAAAAATTAAATAAAATGCACTTAAATATAGTGATTATGGTTTTGCCATCAAACCTTGATTATATTCGTTCATCAACATATTTGATTTAGCAGGAATCGATATAAATATTGTTGATATAGTAAAAAATTTTGAATATTTGTCGCCCGTAAGAAGCTTTATGTTAATTTTAATCAAGTTGTAAATTAAAAGAAATCGTTCTTTTGATGGCATTTATTTTTATTCTTAAAAATTTTCCGTATAAATATTGACACTTATGAAAGGCCCAAGATTCCAGCCCTAATAGAATAAAGCAAAAAACCCAATAATTTTTCAAGTGGTGTTACTTAATCTAAATCATAAATCAAACTTGGAAATTAAAGTTTTGCTTGAAACTCTTCAATATTTATTTAAACAATTCTATTTATATTGAGGCAGTCCTTAGACACACTGCCTATTAGACACGTCTCAATATACAGGGCGGATGAAAATTGCTTACACGGACCGATAAGATAGCAGTAGCTTAAGGATAATAGACATAATGAGATTTCATTCTCTGCTCTCTTTAGGAACGTATAAGCAATTCTCATCCACCCTGTATTTATAACAATTTTCTGATTATTACAGTTATATTATCACACCTTGCAAGATTAATCAAGAATAAATTGCAAGACAAATTTTATTATAACAAGAAAATTATATATAAATTTTTCTTGGAAAAATAATTAATATTCTTTCAAGAATATCCGTCAATCGAGTCAACCGAATAGATTCAATGAGAATTGTTATTAAATCTTGCCTTGCATTTATTTACAAGTTTATTGATCTGAATAAAACTTTATATATCCCATTTTTACTTGAGCAAATTCCTTAAAGTTCTTTAAATTGCAAACAATTATAGATTATTATTATTATGAATAAATTAATAAAAATATATTTACAAAATATTAAATTTTTTCATTAAATACAATATTATTTAATTTTAATTAATTAATTATCTATAGTTTGGTAAGATTTTCTCTATGAATACAACAAAAGGATTATTAAAATAAAGAAAGAAATGTAATTTTCTATTTCATTCAACTGTGAAATCGAATTTAATGAATAATTATGTGTTAACTTAAACGATAAACTTTAAGTTAAAATGAAATATAAAGAGAAGAATAAAAGAAGTGAAAGAAAAGATTTAATTAATTGAAGTGTTATATATATTATTTAATCTTTTCGGTTGTTTTAGAAAGGAATACAGTGTTTGATAAAACAGCAGATCCTAATGATTTAATTATTAACACATAAAACAAGAGATGGTAAAAGTGGGGGGGGGGGATACACACCTTTGGAGCTAAAAATCTGAAAATTACCACCCCCTTAGACGATAGTTAGAGGACACCTCCCCTAGAGAAAGAGATGAAAAAAGAGGAAAAATTCGTAAAATTAGGCAAAAAAGAGAAAAAAAATCAAAATATGGCAGAAATTTTGAAGAAAGTTGAAGGAAAACCTCAATAAATGCATAAAATCGTCAAAAATCATGCTTATACGCTCAAATTTTGGTCCTCCAAAATTTCGAAAATTTTACAAAATTGTCTTTTTTGCCAAAAATTCTTAGTTTTTTGCATTATATTGATAAAATGTTTTTAATATGACTAAATAAAGTCTAATAAGTCAGAAAACGCCTTAAAATTGATGTTTTATGTTTTTAAGCAATTTTGGGTCATTTTCAAAATACCCTCTTATATCCCCCTTAGCTCAGACCAAATTACCCTACCCTTATACCCTCCCCCTCGGACCTCGGTCTTTTGTCATCCCTGATAAAAACTAATGCTCTCTCTCTCCCTCTCTCTCTCTCTCTCTCTCTCTCTCTCTCTCTCTCTCTCTCTCTTGCTCTTTTTCTCTTTTTTT
>JAQFZM010001384.1:0-18717 GCA_034695785.1 Galumna obvia | reverse complement strand
TTATCTATTTACCTTTTATTATTAAAGATAATATATTATATTCAACTAGTAAAATTAACTTCATGGCTTAATGTGAGATACATTAAAACTTATATACACAATGGGCAGTAAAACAAATTTTTCCCAAATATTGAAAAAAATCAATAATTTCATTAAAAATTTTTGTGTAATACAGTAGAAATTCCCAGCTGTGAATGAGTAGATGAATAAGAAATTCGTTCACTACTCAGAGCGTTCACAGCAGGGAAATAAGTGGTGTTCCCAGACCAACTTGAAAATCAAGTAATTTACTTGATTTGAGAAAATTCTACTTGGTATATTTAATTTAGTTCTATATGAATACTTGTTTGAGACCATAAAAATCCTATAAAAATTTCTAATTTTCTTAATATTTACTTGATTTGGACATAAATTATGCTTTTTCTACTTGAATGTAGAAATTTGACCTGGCAACCCTAGAAATAAGCCTAAAAAATTTAATTGAAAAATGCTATATTTAAAGGTTTATTGCAGGAGTTTTAGATAATAATTTGTAATTTAGGTGATTAAAATGACAATTAAAGGTTCTTTTACTGATATAATCCAAAGTATTCATTACATTGTTTTCACATTAATTTTTTAATATAAATTATGACTTTTATGTCGTAGTGGTTTTCATTGCATCTGAAATTTTAGGAATTATTTCGTTATTAACCACTATTATTCTCTGAAATAATAAATTATTTACAGTTTTTTTAATTAAATATAATGCTCAATTCACAATAGAGAATAAAAGTTTAGGTAAATATAACCAAAATTATTCACAACTAAGAGATTTTTACAACAGAGGAATTCAATACTAAGAAGGGTTTTAACATTAATGGGTATAGCGAGTCCGCCAAACTATCATTAATTGTTAACACCAAGGAGTTTTTCATAGTAGGGGTATTTACAACTGGGAACTTCCACTGTATTTATCGGCTTTGGTAATGAGTCATTACTTAATTTTCATTAATAATTTGATTAAATTTTTCGATATTTTAATAATTTAAAGTTATCCATAAAAAACTTCAATATTTTGTGTTTTCTATAATTCTTTTCAATTTTGAGCCATATTTGTATTAACACAAAAATGTTTAAGATTTTGTTTATAATATACCTAGATTATTATATGCATTATAGTATAATGACTATACTATCTATATAATCCAGGTATTATGCATAATATATTCTTTAGTAATCGATACAGTCATTAAAATAATTATTATTAAGTAAATTTAAATCAATATATTTTTTTAATAGTTCATAAATTATTAAGGGGTTTTTATTAAAATGATCTAGGTTAATTGACAATTATAGAATATTACAATCGATAAAGTAATCGAGAAATCAAAAACTATGCATAACATCCTTCAGTTCATAATATCGGCTAACAATCACTAAAATAAATTATTTTTAAAAGGTTTGGTTTTAGAATATAAGATAGGTCATTTGATCCATTCACAAATTATCAAGGTTTAATCAATGATAAATATTATAACGACCTTATATTCAAACCAAAATCATAACTTTATTACCAGAAAATAAGTACTTTATTTTGTATGTAACTTACAATTATTAATCAAGATCATATATGTCTACTTCTAACTATATATTGTAAGTATCTTACAATACAACCAACATTTTTATGAGTCCACCACTAAAATAGTCATTTATTTTTAATTTTAGAGTCATTTGTAAATACTTTAAAATATATTTTATTCAAATAAAAACAATTATTTTCATTATATTTATTGTAATTCAAAAGTCTTTTATAACTAATTCTTACATTAAATGTCTTTTTAAAACTGCGAAATGAAATGAATTGAATAAAAGCACAGATTTGTAAAGAGTTGCCATAAAAATATTATTTAGGGTTTAGTTTTTGACATTAATTTTAAATTCAAAACTAAATATTAGTTTACATCAAATTTAAAAAAAAGTTAGGAAACACTCAAAAAATAAAACAATTTTTTATCAATAATTAAATCTAATTTATTACTAAAATTAAATAAACTATTCATAAATAATAAGAATTTACTAATATTTTGATTTTTTAAAACAAATGATAGACATTCTATAACTACAATCAAAATAAGAGTACTTTTATGTACTTTAAAAAGCCATTCAAAGTCCACTATTTAAGAGTAGCGAAAAAACTTTAAAAAACAAATTTTAAAGGTTTTACCGAATTATTGTTTAATCCCTATCGTATAACTTTCTGTAAATATTCTGAATGTAAGTAAAAACACATTTCCAGTCCGGTTTGTCTTTCATAAGAAGCATATCGTCCACTTCAATGAGAGGATAGATTTCAGCCCTTTCCCTATTTTTCAAATTAAATGTCATTTAATATTAGAATCATTGCATTCAAATCAAATAATAGCAGAGAATTTTAAAAGTTGTTTAGTGTTTATGACATTCTTTCAACTATTATATTAACAAAAAAAAGAAATAAAAATTTTAAACAATTTTATTAACTTTTTGGTATAAATCTCTGATAAATTGAAATCACTATAAATTTTGAAATTTCTCCGCAAAAAAAGTGTAATAAATTGATGTAATACTCAGCGGTTTTGAATGCGAGTTCAAAGTTTCGGCGTCTGTTCTTTGAATCTAATTGTTTGTAGTCATAGGCGTCGGGAAAAAAGTGGTGAATGAGAGCAGCGAATGCCAGTCCGTTGGCCCAACTCCCAGAAAAGTTATCGATTTGAACGCCCTATTGTTTCAAAAAAAGGACTATAATTATAGATAATTAGTTGATGTAATACCTCATATCCTTTAGTCTTAGCGCGAGACCATCGAAGCAGCATATCTTTGATATCACTACCACTTCGTGCGACTCCACCGCCAGTTCTAAAACCATTGAAATTGATTTTAATATTAAAATTTGAAATTATATTTTGTTTGAATGAATATATACTCTCTTTTGAGTAATTTTTTGTGGAGAATATATTTTGTGGAAATACAGTCCTTCGTTTGCTATCCTTTATGCTATCCTTCAATGAGAGGAACACCAGTTATGGCATTCATTTTTTGGTCAAAAATGTTACTAATATTGAATCAAACGAACGGCAAGACATCAAACGGTTGACAAAATCACAGAAAACACAAATGAAAAGCAAAACAAATAATTGATTTTTATTTATGAAACGCTAAGTATTGACGGAATGAAAAGACAGACATAAAATATCAATTCAATAGTTTATTCTGTTGTGTAAAATAAACTTACATGGTTGTTTAGGTTGCTTAGGCAGTGAATGGCAGACAATTTTTTTGCAAACAAAAGGATTTAAGCGAAAAAAGGCACTGAATTGTCGGGAAATCCAATGTTTGGTCATTCGATTGATATCATGCTTACAATTGATTCAATTTTTACTACAATAGTTACGAATTCCTTAATTGTAATCAAAATAAAGTGAGAGTTTTGTATAAATTTTAGTTTTTATTAATTTAAATATTAATTAATACGACAGTGATTTGTGAAATGTTTTGCTTTGATTTATAAAAGGCTAAAAAGTAAGTCTATTTTGTGAACTTACTTCGATCTACTAGTAGTACAGGAAGAAGTTGTTACGGACTTAGTAATAGTAACACTGGAACTCGAGTCCAGCCCTCCTAACTCAGTCCGTTTCTCATTTTGTTTGAGCTCTGCTTCTGGAAAACCATACTTTTGTTAATAATTTTATATTAAACATAAATTTTGTCGACTTTTTTTCATATAAAAAGCATTAAAATTAAAAGCAATGAAAGTTACAAATATTGAAGTTTTCAACACTAAAGCAGAAAAGCATTGAAAATGATTTGATAGCAAAAAATTTTATATCGTTTTTGGTTTCATTTGACTATAAATTTATTAGTCATTATTATTATTATTATTATTATTATTATTATTAATGTAAATATAAATGGTTTCTCTCATTCCAGTTATTGTTTTGTATCGTTGATATCGTTGACCATGAATTGGATTTTGATGTCTCTTTAGGATCGATGCACTCCTCCGGTAAAACCTGAAGCCGAGGAATATTGAGTTCCCATTCTGTGATTTTTGGCTGTTTTGCAGAAAAAAAACAATTAATTATTCAAATTATTAATAAATCAAATAATAATAATATTTTGACTTAAAGTGTATCAAAACAATTCTCAATTCATAGTTTTTCAAAATTTATCCATGAACAAATAAAAAACAGAACTATTTAGATCAAATTTCTATTACCATTAAACATTAAACAACCATAATAATACTATTACTCTATTTTACATTTATCTATTTTCTACTATAAATTTAACCAAATTTATAGAAAATAAAGAAATTATTATATATAAAATTTATATACAAATTAATTATAAATTATAAAAGAAATGTATAATTAGATCAATGTTTCATTAAATGATTTAGACAACTGCAAAACCAGTTGTGAGCTTGTATACAAGTGTATATGAAAAAGTACCAAATTTCCTAAAGCGAAAGAGCAAATTATCCAAACCCTTTTAGTCGGCGCATGGGCACTTCTCATAACCGGTTTTGCAGTTGTCTAAATCAAATATATGATAAAAATATTGACTTCAATTATAAATAATATAAAATTAAAAAAATGTTTATTTTGTTTTATAAATTAGGATAAAATTTGTATAAAAGTTGTTTCGAATAAAATATTTGATTAAAAAAATCACACTTTAATGTCATTTGTATGAATTGATGCCTACCGTCTATATCTCGGAACTCCTCTAAGCAAACAAGTTTTGGACCTTTTATTGAATGAGAGAAGAGATTAAGGAATGTTTTCAAAGCAATGATTGAAAGTTAATGAGAGACGACAGGGAAGAGAGAGAGACAGAGAGAGGGACAGACCTGCGCCCTGTTTGGCAACGATATCATATGCGGCTAAAGTGCGTTGTTTGCGCTCATCTGCCTCTTGTTGTCTGGCCCGGATCATTCTCTCCATGGCATCTAAATGATCGTCAGATGCTTTTGGGAAGACTATTCCTCCCGGGAAACCGGGACTCATTGGTGTTCCCGGTTGTGATAATGAGACTAATGATGGAAATGAGTCCATTATTTGATGTAATGATTGATATTTTGTCAGACATTGAGAGCTGAACAATGGTTTGTATTAATTTAGTGGCAAAATAACCCACCCTTATTCACTTTGGCCACACCACCAGACATACCGAATGTGGAGCCGCTCTCAACTTTTGTTGGCGTATATTCAGAGACTAATACATAACATTGAGAGGAGAGGATTGACATCACATAAAAAGATGAGACAAATAGAGAGAGAATTACGAATTGAATGCATTATATGGAAAAACATTGCAATTAAGAGGACATCACATTATATGAAGAAAATATTGGGAAAGTGATAAAAGTGAGAAAAGTGGTTACCGTCAGCCTTCTTGAAAGCATCGAAATTGACTTCTCTGACAATTCCTGCGGGAGCGGATCGGGCGGCCGCTTCATATGCGCAAAGAATTCTCTTTTTTCTTTCTTCTGCAGCCCTTTGTCTCGAACGCAATGCATCCTCAACTAAATCGCTTGATTTGATGCCTGATATCGAGCCGGTGGGGGTTCCCGGAGGGGTGGCTTTGATATGGATTCACAAATTACTTATTTTGACATTTTTTTGTAAAATTGTTTAAAAATTGATTTTCAACTAATAATTGTGTTTTAATCTAATCTTTTTTAAAACTTTTGTCTAAAAGACTAAAACTTAAAGAGAGCTATAAATAATTGGACCGACATTTTTGAAAATCTAATAACTAGTAATTAGTGAATGAATCGCACCATCCATTGACTTATAAATGCCGATATCCATTCGTTTGTCACCTCCTGCTGGGGCTGACTTAGCCATTTGGTCATACATAGCCATTGTTCTCTGTTTCTGTTCATTTGCTTCTTTTTGTCTTTTTTGTAGTCTCTCTTCTCTACTGTCCGTCAATTTATTCGATTTTTCTTCCCTTCGCGCTGTTTGGGATATATTGGGTTATTTACCACTTATTCTGATCTCAAGTAATAAAAGACTATTTGTTATTAAAATAATAATTATTAATAATATTAATTAAAACCAGAAAAGAGATTAAATGGAATTTTTTTGATAATATCTTAACAGAACTTGAGATCAGAATTTAGTTAAAACTTTAAACTCAATGAAAGTTCAAATTTTTTGCTATCATTTTGTGAAATGGATTTTTTAGATCAAATGTTAAGAGAAATGAAATTAATTGAATGGAATGGCTTTGAATTTGCAAAATAAAGACTAATTTGAAGTAATGGCAAATAGAGTAATGGGAGAGATAATGACAAACCTTTTTCGGCTGATCGCAATTCTTGAATTCGAGCTCTGATTGCTTTTCGGTCGTCGATATCTTCTGTTTGGTCGAGCTATCAATCAATCAATGAAATCACATTCAATGTCACACTTTTGTTGTCTTCTATTATCCCAAAAGTAGTGAATTCTTACCAGATTTTGCAAAAGAGATTCGTCGGTAATTTCATCCAAATTGATCTCTTGTTCGATGTCTCCCATCTTTCGATTTAAAGATTTTTCGATATTTTTTCAACAAAAAGTAAAACAGAATTCGATTCAAAGAATTGCTTTGAATTTAAGCGAAATAGCGTTTGGATGAAGAGATTCACTGCAGAACTCTATAAAATCAATTGGATTTGAGAACTGAGAGCCAAAAATGTTATAATAAGAACAGATATCGTCTGACAGACTTTTGTTGGTCCGGCCCTAAACTTACGTAACTCTCATTGAAATCATAGATTTGTGGGTTGGCTCTACTCTCAGCTTTGGTAGAGATCCAAGTCTTCAGATTATCGTTAGTTTTGTGCTCATAATTGTTTGAAATAACATCAAAGTCTAAGTTGTATCTGAATATGGAAGTGTAAGAACCCATAGCTATAAATACATTGTAAGCCACAAATGAGTCAACTTTTAAGTGCGAAACTTGGAATTCCTCAACGATTGCCATTAAAACCAGAGGTAATTCCTCTTCCTTTCAATATTCTAATTATTTTCACTATTTTTAAAGTTTTATTTCATTTTTTGATGAAAAGTCTATAAATTATTGAAAAGTCTATAATATTTTATTCACTTTTTATTATTTTATTTATTTTTTAAGAAAACTTTTGTCAATTCATACAACGATTCGCCAAATTGTCAAAACTCTCATTCTTTTGGTCCACATTTAAACCTCTCCACTAAACAAACAATTCATTGCCCTATTAACCTTGCAAATTCAGTTAATTTATCGAGGTGAAAAATGTGAATACAAAGATTTAAATATAATAAGTATTTGTTTAACTCTCTTTTTTTTAATTATAAATTTAAAAATAATAAAAAATTAGAATTGAATTAATTGCGCAAAAGATTGACCAAGTCAATATATAAATTTTATTAAAATAATTAAATACAAAAATTCATTTGATCATACTTTAGCTTGAGCATACCTTGCGCATTTGCTAGGATTAAACTTTTACAATTCTTTTAACAAATTCTTAAAGTTTAGATTTAGATCTAAATATTCTAAAAATTATAGTTTTCGACACTTATATACACTTATATACGACATTTATATAATAATTAAAGTATCGCTCATTTTTGGATGAAATGTTTAAAACTAATGTAAAACTTTTATTCGTATATTTCAAACAACACTCCATTATTAGAACAAAAAATCTCTTTATATCTATAAATAATTATAATATCGTTTGTTTTGTGAATCGGATATTGTTTTTCACTATATTTACTAACTTATAGTATATATATTTTATTTTATCCCCGCTCTCAGTTGTTTAGCACCTAGATAACAATATTGATAACTTATAAGCAATGATTGCCGTCTCTAACACAGGTCGTTAGGACGCTGTTGCCCTAGTGAAAAGACGCTAACTTCAAGCATTAGTAAGCATATACCAGTACACATAGAGGGTTAAAACAAATACAAACAATAACAAAGGGATAAAAATTTAAGCATTAAGATTCCTATTTATTTGGATTAAAAGTTTGAATGTTGTTTGTTTGGAAAACCTGACTCCTCCCTCTGGCAATCACTGCTTATAAGCAATCAACTAGAAATTTTAACAAGTAATTCAATACCTATGCATTAATATAAGATTAACACAAATTTAAAAATAATAAATTTTTATATAATTTGATTATAAATTAATGGCTAAACTATTTGTAACAAAAGTATTTGCTTCAAATCAAAGAATTAATTTAATCATTTATTGATTTATTTATTAAAGACCTATCGATCATATATTGAAAATAAACAGAAAATTCAAATAAACTTATCTTTTAATTAACGAAAAACTCTAAAATTTTTAAAACAAATCAATTTTTAGCCAAAATGTAGTGATTTTATATTTTTATCGCAAACTTATTCCGAATATCGTTTTCATTGACTTATTTTTTGCCGACTTTTGCGAATCAAATGTAAATATTTTGATTGAAAGCAATAAATGTATCATTTATTTTAGTGATGATCTAAAAATTACAAACAATTTTGAGTTTCGAAGGAATTTCTTTGTTTTTGTAAATTAAATTCATTTGAATTCACTTCAATCCAATTCAATGTCACATTTTATCTCTCAATTTATTCATTTATTTTGTAGAAACAAATGCTGTCTTAACGCTATCCTTTTTTTTCTTTTAGTTATAATTAATTAAGAAATATATTTTTAAACAAATATTTACCAAGTACAGCAGAAAATGTTATCAATATAGAAACAAGGTGAAGTATAAAGATATGTTATATATTTATTCATTTAAGAATCTATAGAATAATAAGTCTTATTATATGATTCTTATAAAGAGGTTTAAATAACTATAAATGTATAAAAACTATTTTTACAAAAACTCTAAACAAATATAATTTCGAAGAAAATTTGTCGACATTTCAGTCATCAAACGTTAACTTCGAGTTATTTTTGGAGACTTTCTTATCAATCATTGATTAAAAATGAGTGAAAATTTATTTTTATTTACATCTTTAGTACAAAAATGAGATTCAAAACTTCAGACTTAAGTAAATAAAACTTAATTGAAATAAAATAATTGAAATCAAAACAGTTTTAGAGAAATAAAGAGAAGAGGAATGATTGCATCCATCGGAAGAACAGGTGAAAACACAACTCCTATAATCCCTCTCATCTCCGGAACGTTTAATATAATCGCAATAATCGCCGTAATCACGAGATGAGCAAAATCTTGTGGTTCCGATCTCTCCTTAAATGTCAAAACAGTTTAAATTTTATTACATTTAATACAATAAATAAGAAATACCTTCAAAGAGTCCGATTGTTTTTATACAATAACGCGCCTCATAAACGTGATCACAGGGTTGTGGCCTTAATTTAGTATTGTCTTGGTCAAACTTTTCACTGCATTCCAGATCTGAATTACTTTGGCACTGATAACAATCTATAGCCCAAACTATATTCAACAAAAAACGACATTTTAAATATTTAATAATCAAGCATGTTCATTTATTATACCTGTAAGGGGTGGTTGAGCTATAAATAGCCACAAAAGTGTAGACAACACTTTGGACGGAATGTTCATAATTATAATTTCAATTAATTAAAACATAAAATTTAAATAATTGTAATTATTTTTTGAATTCCTTTCATTTTATCAAAGGGTGTGTCACAGGTATACACAACTCTTGTATAGTTTAGTCATGCGTCGACTTACCTGACAGGTATTCAATAGGTATTTCCTACAGAATAAAGAATTTCTTAATTCAAAAGTGAAAATATTTGGCGCCGAAACAATTTAAATGTATTTTTACTAATTATTAATTAGTAATACATTTCTTTAGAACTCTAACAGATTTATACTGAAATTAAATTTTTTTTCAAAATAATTGATTTAATTATTGTATTTTTTATTATAAAATAGAACTTAAGAAACATTGAAATGATTTCTAATAAATTACTAAAAAGTATAAAATGAAAAATTGTTCCGATTTTCAGTTATTTTCAATTTATAATCTTTTATAATAAATTCATAAAAATTGATTGAAATTATGAAAAATATTTTTAATTCAAAAATGTTTAGAAAAATGAATTTAATTTATTTATCGCTTTTGATTTGATGAAGATTTGGTCATTTCTTCGATATCTGAGATTAATTGTTCCGTTTCTAAATGTAGAGCAATGTTATCCTCGTCATAATTATCCCATTCGAGTTCATTGCCGTTGTGTTCAACAGAATCTGCAATCATATCATTTTCCCACTGAAGGTCTCCTAAAGAAGAGGCGCCTAAAGAGCCCAAAGAGTTTTTATCCTTAAAATCTGGAGAATCGCTTTTATTCAAATGAGATGTCTTTGATATCAAAGAGTCAATTAAAGGCAACTCTCGGTTCTGTTCTTCTGAAGTGATTTCGGTTTTAATTGCTTTAAAAGACTTCGACAGAGGATTCGAGAACTGAGTTCTTAATTGGTGGACACTTAAGTCCTTAAAATTGATACAAATCTAAAATTGTTTGAAAATGAAATTTCTATTATTCTTACATTTGATTTGTAGTCTTCTTTAAGTGAGAGCCAATTGGAAAGACTGACAGAAAGAGTTGGAAAGAGTTCATTACAAGAACAACGAATATGTGGTTAAAAAATAAAATTATGTGAATTTCTCTTTAAAAATAGTACAGAATTTGATCCAAAAAAAGTATTCGACTCTCGACAAGAATTGGCAAATGTCTGTCTTTTGACTCAATGAAGGCAAGAGTTAAGGTCATGTCTGACGACTACTCTGTTTCACAAACAATAAATTATAGAATCGTTAACTATTTTCATAGTTTTTTGTCTAATATTAAAATTTTACTCATTTTTAGTTATTTCTTAAAATATTTGTTAAAATTCTCACAAAACTAATATAATTACTGTTTATTAACGCTTTAAAAGGTATAAATGAATTATTTTAACTTTGAGTTCAAGAATTTAAAATTAAATACAAATTGGTTTCATTACTTGATTTAAAGCCCTATTGAGAGATGTCTTGTTTTTACATTCTTTAAGTTATGTTTAACTTAAATATTGGTATTTCAACGAATAATAAAAATGCTTTTAATTATAGTTACAAATCATTTACACTTTTGAAGTGAAACTGATTTCAAAGTTATTTTTAGTACAAAATTGAATCAAATTTAATATTTGCTTAGAGTTTAGAGAAATTTAATTGAATACCTGTTGGGCCTCATTTGCATCACAGAAGTTGAAGAATCCTTTGGAATAAATTTGGTTTAATTTTAAGACTTCTTTCAAAAATTCAAAATAATTTACCGGAAGATCGAAATCAAACATAAGATTTTCGAATTCAATGGTAGCCGAAGAACTTTGTCGTCTCAGAACAAATGTTTGACTTTGTTTTGGTCTTCTTTTGTTGATTCTATCCTTTAAATTAGAACCGAAGACAACACAATCACAACAAAAACATTTGCCGACTTCGCAAAAACATCTTCCGATACAACTCCCCATTAATTACAATATATATAATTTTTTTTATAAAATTTAGTCAAAATTTAAATTAAAAGTAATATTTTGAACGACAAATATGACTACAAATAAAAACATTTTATTAAAGTCTGCGGCAAAAGTAGAGAAGGGATTGAAATAAACAAAAAATTATCGATTATTTCATTGAGTGCTCAGTATTTCAACCAAACGTTGGATTCGATTTTCAAAAGCTTTCTATTATTACTTCACTTTTATTAAACTTTTTTTCCCAAAAAAATGAATTTTTAATTTTTAATCAAATAAAAGGTATTTTAGTATTTTTAGTCAAATTCATGAATTAATAGAATTGCATTTGAGATCAACGACTAAATGATTGATATGAGGCGCGTATGCCTTCACTTTATTGATTTCTAAGACTTCAATAAACCATTTGATGTCGGGATAAATATTAGACATTATTTCCTTCACTTTTTCACACAATTCTTGTGTCCATCGCTTCCAAATATCACTGATTTCTTGTTTAGATTTGGCCCCAAAATGTGAGACATTGTTATGGATGTGAAGAATCCTTTTATTACTATTAATATCGAGGGAACGACAGCCAACCTCTAAACTATCTAAACTGGTGGGTATTAAACCCATATAGACTCTGTCGGCGACACCCATTGGACACACTTTGCGATTATCACCGAAATGAACAACAAATTTGTCGGACACTCGATTCAGTTCAATATTCTTCTGGAGAGCCATCAAAGCATTCGGATTCCATTCACACGAATGAATGAGTTTTGCCTTCGAGTGAACCGCAAATACAAGACTGAAATAACCGATTCCGGCGAACATATCGACGACAGTCTCTTCACTACAGTTTATTTGGGAAACTCTTAATTTTTCTTTGATATTCCCAAAACTGAACATACATTTCGTTATATCAAAAGTATAGCTAAATATTTATTAAAAATTGATTTAAAAATAAATGAATTATTTATTAAATCCTTAAAAATCAATGATTTCTCACAAAATTCCGTTATCTTTATGAGTGACCCAAGAATTGGATCCTCTCAAGAGTTTAACCATTGGAGTCCGGAATTCATCTGAATTTATCTTTGATATAACGGCTAAACGATTGCACTTCAATTTAATACATAATTCATTGATTAAGTCTTCAGTTGGCTCTAAACCACAATAAAAACAAAATATTATTCAAACATTTATTAATATTTAATTAAATTTTAATTCTTTTAAAAGAGTTAAAAAAAAGTACCAAATTTTGAGAAAAACTTTTGATCGATAATAACCAAATCGTTGTGTCTTTTGTGAGGAATACGATTTGAATTTAATATATTTTTTATATCCATTTTAAATGATATAAAACTCTTAAGAAGTAAAACCAATTCATTTCTATTTGACTACAATTTAAAAGATATTTAAAATACAAAATGTTTAGATAACATGTGATACAAACAAAACATATGATTCAATTAACTAAAGGTTTCCCTCAAATAAGGTTCTGTTTTTGAATAAACCATTTGTTTATCTATTTTTGTTTATTTTTACCTTAATTTTTGTGTACTTTATTCGTAAATATAAGTAATAATACTGAACTCAATATTAAAAATAATATTAAATTTTAAGTAATTTAGTGTCAAATTAAATATGAGTTCATTTATCAAACATTTTGTTTGCAATAAAAACAAAATAAAAATATTATTGAATTCAAGTAATCAATTGATTGTAAATCATGTGATTAGTCGATCACTGAAGTTATGGCAGGAAAAGACACTAAAACTGATGTACCACAGAAGTCGTCTCTTTGAAGCCGTCAAAAGAGCTCCTGAACACAGAAATGCACGACAGGAATGGTATCCAATTATACTAATTCTTATCCAAATTAACTGATATTTGTTGAGAACAGGAATTTAAGGGCAGAATTGTTTGCATTCAATCAGAGATTAAATGAAAAGTTTACCGAAAATAATCTGAAAATTGCTTTCACTCATAAGTCATTCATTGACAAAGAGATGAGACAACGACAAGAACTCGGTTTAAGTGATGTTTCACTTAATATCGAAGACAATCGAAGATTAGCTCAAATGGGAGAAACTCTTTGTCGTTCATATATTAAATCATATTTAAGACATTTTCTTCGAAGAGTTCCCGAAGAAGGGATTCGGTATTTATTGAATAAAAATTATTATAATTGACTCAAATTTTTAGTGCTATCGATGACTATTTGATGTCTGATGAGGTGCTCTCAGAAGTGTCCAAATGGATCGGTTCTATTGATTTGGTTTTGTGTGAAGTATTGGAAAAATAATTAATTTTTAACTTAAATTCAAATTTTAATTCAATTTTTATTTTATTGAAGGAATTTCCGCCAAAACCGTCGACTTTAGCCCAAACTGTTAAGGCTTTAATCGGAGCGTTGGCTGAAGACCAGAGCGAAAAAAGGGCCCAAAATTTTATTTTAGACTTTATTATCACTTATTTAGCGGACAAAGACTTACTCGAAATCTGGGAAATACCGAATCCAAGATTTAATCTAAAAAACATTTTGAGTCGACAAAGACTACCCTCTCCTGAATATCGTTTATTGTATGAAAGCGCTGTCGGAACTATTGAGGCCTGTTTTGTGGTCGGTATCTATTCTAATAAAGAGCTCATCGGTTCCGGTCAGTCCTTTTCTTTGTAATGATTTATTTATAATGATTTAAATAAAGGTCCAGGGGAAACCATACAAATTGCAAAACAAATGGCCGAATTGGATGCTTTGCGATCTTTCTTCCATTTGACCCCATCTAAAGTTTTGTTCAAATTTGGTCCAAAAGGCTATGAATTAGATTTGAGTCAATCTAATGAAGAAAATTTGACTTTAAATGAGTGGATCCCAACTTCTTTGTCAACAAAGAAATCAATTCAAAAAGTCTTATAAATATTTGATTAAAATTATGAAAATAAATTACAATAAAAAAACATTAAAGATATCAAAAATTGAGTGTTTTTTGTGAAAAGTGTTGATCTAAATGTTTAGCCATAGAGTCGACCATAAGATTTCCGAATTTATCTTTAATTCTTAGCCGTCCGCTAATATAACGCGTTTCTTCTGTTCCGTCGGAATAAAGAGTTTTTATATTTCCGTTTCGATATTCTCTTCGCTATAAAACAAAAGTAAACTATAATTTAAGACAAAAGAAGTGAACAATACTTTGTATTTATTTGTTCTGATTTCTCGGTCTCCGTTCGGAAATTCAAGTACTTCAGAGCCGTCCGAATGTATTCTCCAAAGGGTTCCATCAGTCATAAGAACTTCTTCAGAACTGTCGGGATTTATGGTTCGCTGTAAACCACTCGGATATGAAATGCGTTTCACTCCATTTCGATCTACTTTTTCGGTTTGACCGCTAAAAGAGTTAAATTTGAAGTAAAGATCAATTTATTATTAACTTAATTAAACTTAACTCACTTTGGAAAATGTGTTATTTTAAATCCATCAGGGTATGTGGTTTGTGTAGTTCCATTTACAAAATTATAAATCTAAAGTCAAAATCAAAGATATAATAATTAAAACAAAGAGTTTATAAAAAATTAGTTACAATTGTATTGTCTTTTGAAACCATCATTTTATCTCCGTTTGGAAAATCAATTACTGTTTCTTTTGAGATGTCGTTCACTAAAATATTGGGAGCCGTCGATGAAAACATTTTTGGAATTGAGCCCCGATTTTGTTCAATACAACAACTTTTTGGTAAACTTTTTTCTTTGGATCTCTTGTCATAAGCTTTAGATTCGATGTTAACTATTCTGTCATTCATTTTATCGATTCGTTGCCTTAATTTTTTCAGTTCATCACTAATAAGTTCACTGTTTTCTATGGTTTTTGGAACGCAATTATCAATAGATTTATCTTTTTTTATATTTTTCAATCGCGACAATTGGTCTTCGAGTTCCAGAATTTGTTGTTTAAGTTTTGAAGAATAGGCACCACTTTTTGGTTGTTCTAAATCTAAAATTTTATCTTTTTCTTCATCACTACTACTATTAGAATGAATGTCATTGAAGTGAACTCTTTTCTTAACATTTAAATTGTTTTTAATTTTCATATCTTCAAAGTCGTCACAAAAGTTGAGTTCATTTTCAGATGAATTCAAATCAAATCCTTCGATCATTTCTTTTTTAATTTCAATCTTTTTAAGTAAATCTTGTAATTCATTGATGTCTTTGTCTTCAATAGAGTTTTCAGAAATAGAAATATTTTCATACATTTGTTTCAAATAATTAAATAATTCAAAATCTGTTTCATTCAAACTCTTAAGATTAAGAGTTGGGGTATCCCTCGATATCTGAACCGACTTATTATCAAATTTTTCAAATTTAGTGGTCATTGGAATCACTTTTCGATTAAATGGTTTAAGTTTTGTATTATTTTCTTCGTTTTGTATTTTCTTGACTTTCTTTTTGTCGACGAAATCTTTAACAGAAAAATAAGGTTTTGTTACAACTTTTGGGATCTTTTTGTCTAAAAGTCTTTCATTTGTTTGTCTTTTCTTAGTATTTGTCTCCACTTTTGTCGACGAATTTATTTGAGTTTTGTTTTGTTGAAATCTCTTAATTCCGGATCCCTTTCGAAGAAAAGGTTTTTTCGGTTTATTTTCATTATTTGAAGTGAAATCCGATTTATTATTATTTAATTTTAAATTTAAAAATTCTTCAAATGTTTTAATTTCTTTACCATTAATTCCGGGAACCACTGGACAGCTCTCAGAGTAGGAATTATTTTGATGACACACTTCTTCCTCAGTGTTGGACACTTTGACGCCATCATAAAAACAGTTATCGAGATTTGTATTACTTTGAGGGGATGTCACCATTTCAGGCATTGACTCCAAATTGTTTGTTATTGTCTTCATTTGATTGTCTTCGAGTAAATCGTTTGTTAAAGAAATTGGTTTAACGTTTTGATGTGACAACGAATCCATTTGTTTGGTTTGTTTCTGTCTGAGCATCTCTTCCTGCAATAGCTGCCAATCTCTTAATTCAATCAATTGATCCATAATGTGATGAATAAACTAAACAACAAATCAATTGTTTGTAAATAAATTAAATAAAAGTTTTGCCGCAAAATAAAGTGAAAAATATTTTGAAATCATTTCTATTGTTTTCCGACAAAACTATTGGCTCTCAAAACAAGAACTTTATTTTAGACGATATTTATGTTATGTTTTTCACTAAATCTGTTAACAAATTGATTTCGTTTTGAAGTTTAATTTTAAATTTATTAATAAATTTATATCGGATTTAACCGTTTTTATCATATAATTTAGTAGAAAATATTTTAGTCCTCTTTTAAAGATTAGAATTTAGAAGAAAGTAATGGAATCGTTTCAAAAGTTTAGGTTAGCTTTGGTTTAGGTTAAAGTTTGGCCTAAAGTTTTACTGTATTCACTAAAAATTCTTTCCTGTTTCAAACATTGAATAAAAGGTGAAAGAGCATTTTAATCATTTATTTCAGTAAAAATCATTTAATTATTTTCTAGATGATTTTTTAAATGTTTTTGTCCTTTTTATTCGGTATTTGAAACGGGAAAGAATTTTGGGCTGCCCTTCCGTATTTGACCCGCTCGATAGAAATATGATATGGCCATATCCTTGTAGTGCTTGAAGAGAGGAATTGATCCATCCTACTCTTAAGCACCAGAAATCACGGGGTCAGAAGTTAGGAGATACGCTTTTTTTACATTGAAATAGATATGGAAAAGGGCATTACTCAATCAAAATATTTCAACTATGTTAACCTAACCTAACCTAACCTAAACTAACCCAACTTAACCTAATTAAACCTAACCTAACCTAACTTAACAACCTAACCAAACCTAACATAAACAAATCTAATCTAACTTAAACTAACCAAACCAAATATTTAGTTATGCCCTTTTTCATATCTATTTCAATGTAAAAAGGGCGTATCTTCTAACTTTTTAATCCTTGATTTCTGGTGCTTAAGAGTAGGATGGATCAATTCCTCTCTTCAAGACCTACACAGATATGGCCCTATCACATTTCTATCGAGAGGGTCAAATATGGAAGATTTGCCGAATTTTGAGTGTTTATGGTGTTTATGGTCCGCTTATCGTTACTGAGTTCGACATAATTTAGGTTAAGTTACCTTGTTCACACGGATTAGCACCTGTGAGTCATGGCAGAGAGAGTGGTTTAACCCGGCATAAGCGCCCCCACTTTTTTGATACGTTATGAGAAGTGGTTTCACATCGTTTTCAAAATGCTGATCGATATCATAGTCATAATATTGCTGTGTGTCTACGATCTGATTGGTTGTATGTGGGGACACATTCTCTACAGTATTTGTCTTTGATGTGTGCCAATAATGGTAAGACCCGCCAGTCTTAACCATTCCTCCTCTTTATGCACACATTAGTAAATACTTTTCATATTCATAGTCATTGTCGTACTCTACTCTAACTGACGGATTGTTGGGACAATAAATCTCTTCGGGGGTAATGTCTCGATATATACTCCCCTCTTCTGAGACAATCCCATTCATGTCATTTTCAAAATCGGGTGCCTTTTCTCTAATTGTCGACATATTGCGATATACATTCTCTTCTGGGGTTTCATCCATATCTTCTCTTATCCTTTGATTAGAGGATACGCCACTAATACTCCAAACCTTTTGGAGTATTCTCTTGAAGAGATCTGTAATATTTGTCGACATTCCTGACATGATTTCGCAAAACTTAGAACTAAATCCTTGTGTTTCTTCCACTTTCCTATCGTTTCTTGAATTCTTTTCTACTGTTCTCCAAATACTATTGTTTTCGTTGACTTGTGCTATACCAGTGCCAGATGGACTGCCTCTGGGCATTCTGATTGAGGCATAAGTTTGGTCCTCGTCGTTATCCAGTATTTGTTTCTTTCTCATTCTTATAGAATGGTCTGGATATGAATGCAGATTTGATGGCTTTTTAAAGATAATCTTAAGATGTTATGTCAGTGAATAGAGGTTTGAATTGCAGTTAATTTTCAAAGAATTTTCAAAAAAAATTTCAAATCTTTTGTTTCATAAATTTTAACGAATGTCTTAAAACAATATATTATTGAAAATATTTGTTAAGTTTTTATTCATTAAATTTAATTTAATATACAACTTATGGAAATATCTAACTCCTTCACTTTGACAACGAATATCTCAAAAATGCCTTGATCAATTTTCATTCTG
>JAQFZM010001383.1:0-18719 GCA_034695785.1 Galumna obvia | reverse complement strand
ATCAAAGGCACCAAAAAAGGTATTCAATAATACCAATCAAATTTATGTAAATCTATGTTTAATAGGACTGTTTGTTAATGTGGATAACAAATCGGAAACTCGACTGACAATGGAAAGCTCATGACTTATGTGCGATACGCGAGTGCTATGGACACAGATTTAGTGACTGAAAGTGAATCAAATATCAATATTAAAGACTATAAAAAGAATCACTTTTCGAGCGCATCGACGATATTTTAGACATCTTTTACTATAATATTTTAGTTAATTATATAAATTTTTTAATAATTATATTTTATTTAAGACTGTTTTTAAAACATTTGCAAAAAAATAATTTTTTGAAAATTCATAAAATAATAATTTTTTTTTAATATTTCTATTAATGTTTTCATTAATGTTTTTCTTAATGTTTTTCTTAACTTAATTAAGTGGACTAAAATATTATAGTCGTTATTTGTGCCGTCATTTATGTTAATTTATGTTAAAAAGTCTGTGCCCACCCATTCTTGACGTCAAGAGGCAATCTAGTAGTTTATCCTTATTGTTTTTCTTCCTAGAAAAAATTACTGATTTGGAAAAAATTCCTTTATTCCTTACTGTTTTGTGTTTGGGTGATGAAACCAAAAATGTAAACAACATTAGAGTCATTGAAATACTCATAGAATGAGTGAAACATAAACTCAGAGACTCTTTCACTCATTTGTTGTCATTTGTTGTCATTTGTTGTCATTTGTTTTAAAATTTAATCACTTTTTAAAAAATATTAATATTATCTGAAATAATTTGAATTTTCATAGTTTTATGTTTTAATAATAAAATGGTTAAAACAAGTGATATAACGAAAGTATTAAAAGTTTTGGAAACTGTTTTAAATGATTGTCTTTCAGTCAATAGAGACGACACTCTTATTGAAAAGTTAATCACTTTTTTAAGACATGATTTGGATCTAAATTCTGAAGAAAATCAATTAATTTTAAAATGTTTGGATAAATCTTTAGAGTTATCGTCAAACGAATTGATGGCAAATAATGATTGCAATGATTGGACTCTAATCGCCATAAAATTACGTATTTGTGGACCAATTCTTGCAAATGAAGACCTCTTTTCTCGTCAACAAAATTGTCTTAAATTTATTCAATTGATATCAAAAGAAGTAATTCATAGCAACAAATCTTTGCTTAAATTTTCATTCTTCCGATGTCTGAACGATATTTGTGTTCATCGTTTGGCACGAAATTGGGTCTTAACCACGAGTTGGTCCACTTTTAAGACATTTCCAAAATGTTTGTCATATTTTCTGAACAAAACCGAAACGCGTTTTATTGAACGCGAAGTTATAAATCTCTTCATTTGTTTATTAAACGAATCGCTATTAACCGAAGAACTGATTCTTAATTTCGATGAAATCATAGCAGAACTCATTTCTTCAGCGCATCCATCGAATATCGAAACCGTTAAAGAAATAATTGTTTTAATTGAATCCAAACATGAGTTCATTCAAAGATATAAAATAAGTGATGTCTTAACCGAAAAAATTGATATTTGGAACAATACTTATGATTCAAAAATCTTTGTTTTATTTGAAGTTTTGGGTCTTTGCGTTCATAACAACCAAAAGGCGATCGAAATAATCGATAAAATAAATTCATTAAATGATTTCAAATCATTGATTGGATTTTTAACTCATTTTATTCAAAGTAACTCTAATTATGATAAAAATTTTTTGCAAAAATGGTTTAAATATATAATCGGTTGGTTTGCCGTCAATTGTCGACAAACAAACAAATTTGAGATCTCAAGTAGTGATCAAATATTCTTAGAGAGAATTTCAGACAAAACTATTAGCGATTATTGTTTAAAACAAATCATTAAATTTGATTTGAATTGTTTTAATGAAGAACAGATCCGAACACTATTTGAAGTCATTTCAAAATTTATTGAATTTAATTATGAAAAACAAGAAATGCGTAAAACCTTTTTGCAAATCTTTTATGTTTTGGAAAGAATTAGTTTGTATTCAAAACTCAATTTTGAATATTTTATCGAAATATACTCAGATTTACTAAATTGTGTTTCAAAACAGTTTAAGTCAATTATTCTAAAAAATCTGAGAATTTTGATTAAAAACAACGATTTGTCCAAAACTTTTGATTCATTCAATACTTCTATCATTAAACTAATCCAATCATTGAATACAATTCTTAACGAAAATATTAATGAAAATAATTGGGAACTAACGGATAGCGCTCTCGAAGTGATTTATTCTTTATTTTCGATTTTATCCACAAATAATTCTAAGTTAACATCAATTTGTCCGCAATTATTAACAACTATTCTCTCGATTTCGATTACAAACGAAGAAAATATAAGTTCGACAATACGTCCGACTTTAGTATCCGTTTTCTTATTAATCTCTTTAATTGAATCAAATCAAGACTTAAATGAATTGAATGTCAAAGAAGTCCATTCATTGGAATCACTTTCATCTCTTCTATTAACGGATGAATTAAATGTTAGAAATATTATTATAACCACTTTTGAAGAAAACATCGATTCGTTGATTGAAATCGAGAAACAAAACAAACAATTATTTGAAAAAATTATTCAAATTCTTTGCATTCTATTAATCAATGAATTGGACGAAGACTTACAGTCAAATGTTTTAAAACTATTACACAATTTATTCTGTAAAATGTGTCGACAAAAATCCTTTTCATCGGTTTTTGGTTTATATCTAAATTCCTATTATATTCACATTATTTTCCATTTAATGAATTGTTCGGAATATCTCTTCAAAGTTAAACAAATGTGCGCTCAAACTATTGAATATATTCAGAACCAATTGAATGAAGAGGAAAACAAAACAGTTTTAGAGTTGATGTCAACTGAAAGGCTTTCAAATGAAAAAGATTTAAAACTCAATCAAATAATTTCAATAAATTCTCAAAATATAATCACTTTTATTAAAAATTTCGATAAAAAGAGTTTTCAAGAAAATGAAAGCGAAGATCGACCGAAACTCAATGTTTTGGACGACATATTATCCGTTTCTTTAATTGACTCAAATATTTTGATCGATTGTTATTAAATTCCATTTAATTAAAATATTATTAAATTTGATTTTTTCCCCAAAATTTTACATTTTATTTCAAAATTCGCGGTTTTTTAAAGCTATGATAAACACGTGTCAGACATGTATTGACTCATTTGTTGTCATTTTATCGCATTTTCAACGTTTTGTTAAATTTTAGTTTTAATTTAATTAATAGTTTCGCAAAAAATGCCCAAAAAATCTAAAGGAAAAAACAAGAAAAACGAGGACTTCGACTCCGATGAAGAATTGGAACAATTGAAGAACGAATACAATCAAATTCCTCAACAAAATGATGACAAACCAAAAGTCGAAGAGAAGACCAAAACTGATGACAAACCAAACCTCGAATTAAAACAGAAATCAGAAGAAAAACAATCAAAAGCCGATAAAACTGACTCTAAAGAAGTAAATGTAGAAAAGGCCGACAAAAATACTAAAAAAGGGGGTAAAAAGGGTAAAACTAGCAAGGATAGAAAAAAGAAAGCCAACGATGACTTTGATTCAGATGAAGAGTTGGAACAATTGAAGAATGAATACAATCAAATCCCTCAACAAAGCGATGATAAACCGAAAGTCGAAGAGAAGACCAAAACCGATGAAAACCCGAAACACGAAATAAAACCTAAATCTGAAGAAAAGCCATCAAAAGGTGAAAGAAGTGATAATAAAGAAGAAAGTGTTGAAAAAGACGACAAAAAGGGTAAAAAAGGGGGTAAAACGAGTAAAAGTAGAAAAAAGAAAGCCAACGATGACTTTGATTCAGATGAAGAGTTGGAACGATTGAAGAATGAATACAATCAAATCCCTCAACAAAGCGATGATAAACCGAAAGTTGAAGAGAAGATCCAAACAGAAGACAAACCAAATATTGAAATAAAGGAAACATCAGAAGAAAAATCATTAAAAACAGACAAAAATGAGAAGAAGAGTAAAAAAGGAAAAGTTAACCAAAAGGACAAACAGAAGGACTCAGAAGAGATGTCGTTAAACGAAAGCTCAAAATTTGATGAAAATGAACCTAAAGTTGAAAAAATGGAAGAAACGACTGAACCGATTGATAACAAAAATGATTTGAAACAAAATGAGGACAATTTGAAAGAATTGGAACAATTGGCAGAAGATATCGATAAAAAATTGATTGTAGACAACAAACAGATAGAAAAGGTTATCGACAAAAAGGATACTAAAAAAGCGGATAAAAAACCCAAAAAAGACAAAAAAAGTGACAAAAGAAATGCCAAAAAAGATATAAAAACTGTTAAACATATCACTAAAGATGAAAATGAAGAACAAGAAGAAGACAAAAGCGATAACGAAGAAAATGAAAATAAAGAAAAAGACAAATTAGTCGAAAATATAAGTGAAAACTCAAAAAAGAAAGCACTGACTCATAAGGAAAAGAAATTATTAAAACAACAGAAGAAAAGAGAGACAGAAATCGCTGAAATCAGTGAAAGACTGGACGCAAACTTTACAGTTTCCACTTCTGCCACTCAATCCAATCAATTGGTCGACAATTCTTTAAAAGTCGATAGTTTTACGATAAGTGCCGCCGGAAAAGAGCTTTTAGTGAACGCCTCTCTCTCTATAACTTTGGGCCGAAGGTATGGTTTAGTCGGACCCAATGGTTATGGAAAGACAACATTAATGCGACACATCGCTGACAAAAGAGACCTTCGCTTACCTCAAGAATTAGAAGTATTACTTTGCGAACAGGAAGTTATAGCAGACGAGACATCAGCCGTTAATGTTGTGCTTAAAAGTGATACCGTCAGAGTTGCTCTTCAGGAAGAATTGGACCAATTATTAGCTAAAGACAGTCAAAATAGTGACAGAATTAATGAAATATACCAACATTTGAGTGCAATTGGAGCGGACAGTGCAGAGCCCAGAGCGAGACGTATATTAGCCGGTTTAGGATTCACTACTGAAATGCAAAACAGACCCACAAAAAACTTTTCTGGCGGTTGGAGAATGAGAGTCTCTTTGGCCAGAGCTCTCTTTATGGAACCAACTCTTCTTTTGTTAGACGAACCGACAAATCATTTGGACTTAAACGCAGTGATATGGTTAGACAACTATTTGCAGACCTGGAAAAAGACTTTAATAGTTGTCTCTCACGACCAGTCATTTCTTGATAACGTTTGCACAGATATTATTCATTTGGATCAACAAAAACTATTCTATTATAGAGGAAATTACACTCAATTCAAGAAAATGTATGAAATTAAGAAAAGAGAGTTTAAAAAAGACTTCGAGAAACAGGAAAAACATATTAAAGCTTTAAAACAAAGCGGAAAATCGGGAAAAACAGCCGAAAAGACTGTAAAAGAACAACAGAGTAGGAAAAAAGGCGAAACTCAGGTTAAAGAACTTCTTCAAAGACAAAAGGAATATGTGGTTAAATTCAAATTCACAGAAGCGCCTCCTTTACAGCCACCTATTCTGGGTCTTCACGACGTAGACTTTGGTTACGACAAAAAGAATTTAATATTCAAAGACGTAAACTTTGGTATTGATATGGAGTCCAGGATTGCAATCGTTGGACCAAATGGTGTGGGAAAGAGTACTTTCCTAAAACTTTTAAGCGGAGAATTAGAGCCAATCAGAGGAGAGAAGAGACTTAACCACAGGGCACGTATCGCTAAATTCGATCAGCACTCAGGAGAACATTTGACCGGAGAAGAGACTCCAACTCAATATTTAGGCCGAATATTCAATTTAAACATCCAGGACGCCAGAAAACAATTAGGTTCATTTGGTTTGGTATCTCACGCGCACACCATTCCTAACAATCAATTAAGTGGAGGACAGAAAAGTCGCGTCGCTTTATGTGAAATGGCTTTAAAGGGTCCGCACGTTCTTATATTAGACGAACCGACCAATAATCTGGATTTAGAGTCGATCGACGCTTTGGCTAAAGCTATCAATGAATTTCACGGCGGAGTTATTGTCGTCACTCACGACGAAAGACTTATCAGAGAAACTGAATGTCAACTTTGGGTTATTGAACATCAAAACATCGCTGAAATCGATGGCCATTTTGATGACTATCGCGAAGAAATTCTCGAAGCCTTAGGAGAAAAAGTGAATAACCCCTCGGTTTCGGCTCAAATGGCCGGAGCCTTATAGACATAAACACTTAATTTGATGTAAGATTAATAAAATGCTTTTAATGGCGAAAACATCGGTTACTAATCATTTTTATTGATTAAAACATTTTCTCATTTCAAAAATCGATGAAATGGTAAATAAGTTTAATCTAATAATTCAATCGTTTAATATCTAATCGAATCTAAAACTATTTTTAATGATTTGTAACGAAAAGAGTTTTGATTTATAGGAAAATAAATTTTATTGTTAATTGTTTTTATCATTTTTTTTGCATTTGTTGTCACTTCAATCAAATTGAGTTCAATAATAATATCATTAAAATTGATTTAAACGAGAATTTCAAAGGAAAATGAGTTTATTGTAAATCGAAATAAAGTGCATTCAATTAAATACAACATTGAATTGAATTAATATTTGAAACTAACACTACTTTCACCTCAAGTTATCGAATAATTGTCTAAATATGGGAAACGATTAATAATAATAATAATAAGAAAATAGTAATACAATTGTAAATGAAATTATTCGAGTAAATTGTCTGAAAGGATGCGTATGTCCAGCATTTGAAGCTGAAGTGATTTATTTGGATCCGAAGCGAACGCAGCCTTTGCTAAGGGATAGACAACTTTGAACTCCATCTGTAGTTTTTGTAGCTCTGCCTTCAATTCATTATTTATTTCAATGAAATGGTTTTGTTGTTCTTCTATGTCATCCATTTCTGCCCTTTTCTTCTGTCGGTATCGATTGGCGGCGCTTTTATTTTGGTTTCGTTTACGTTCGCGTCTCTCAGTAGGGCTCGCTTTTGACCTTTTCTTAGGTTTAGTGCTTTCATCGTTTGTTTGCGATTTTCGTTTAGTTTGACGTTTGGGACTAATCTTAGGTTTGGGAGTCGTCTCAACCGCTTCTGTTATGAATTGAAGGCTCAGTTCTGAATCCAAACATTGCTCTGAAAATGTCTCCGAATCACTGGAATTGGCGGACAATATCTCCTCTAACAAAGAGAGGGCCGAAGTTTCTGTTATTGAGTCCAAATGTTGTTCAACGATATGTCCATCAATTGTTTGGTGACATATCGGCGACGGCGGAGACGAGGATTCAATGGAAAGAGGGCTCATCAAAGCTGTCGAATCCAAGTAATCCATTTGATTGGCTTTTGGCTCAAAGTGTCTGTCAGTCTCATAACGAGTGTCATAATGAGTGTCCACCTCTTTATCCATCGCCTCGAGTGAGAACTCGGGTTCATAATTGAGGCTTAACTCAAGACCATCGCAGAAGCTTCTGATGTCTTCGAAGTCTTGGAGCCAATCATCGGACACATCCGAAGCCAATTGTGGTGTTATTTCAGAACAATGTTGTGTTTGCAGACAGTCATCACTGAAGAACGACTGTTCTGTCGGCGAAAGAATCGCCGAATCGAATGCCATTATTTCGTTTGACATCATTTGATGACTGATTTTTTGGGAAATCATTTGATTTTGCATTTAATGTACTTTTTATGTGAAATAGAAGTGATTTCTTGTAAACCGTAAAAGACCTGAAAAATTAAAATTAAAACCATTTTTTATTTAATTGTTTTTATTTAATTAAATCAATGATTAAAAAATGACTTAAAATGGCTTTAATTGTTTTTAAATTTATTAAACATTTGTATTCCTCTAATAATAATCAAAGAAATGTCAAGACTTACGCCATTTTTATATCTGTAATTTGCGACACCATTTGGTGCGCGGAGTGTTTTAAACACAAGAATTAGTCCATCGCTGACAACAGAAATCTTCTCTCGAAAGACGTATGACTTTTCTCTTGGATTACATTCAGGAAAATGGAGTCATTCTCTGCGGAAATGGAGTTCAGTGTTGGACTCAGTCTTGGATTCAACGCAATCGTAGAAAAACTCATCCATTGATTGGTTTAAAATGATATCATTTTATTCGTTCATTCGTTACAACAAAATATTAAAACCAATAAAAGTTAACTTCAAATAACAGTTCTTTAGTAACAGTTTTGAAGGGCTTTAAAACATTCAATAAAAACTCTATTTTAAGCCCTTTTTTCTCAAACACTTATCTTTAGTACATTTGGACTGAACTTTGTTTGCAGACAATAATAATTATTTCTCTTATCTATTATACAGATTATAGACTAAATTATATATAAGGAGAAAGAGAGGGAAAGAGAGGGGAAGAGAGGAAAGGGAAGGCACTGAAGAGATGACACATTCTTTATTACTAATACTTGAAGTTTGAAAATAATTATTTAAAAAATTAGTTAAAGAAAATTATATTAACACTTATTTTACTTTTATTATAAACAAATAAAAAACATTTGATTAGAATAGGATCAATAAGAGCATGGTCAACTCATCGTCAATTTGGGCTCATTTAATGGTTATATTAGTTATGATTACAACGAAACTTTTGTTCAAAACTGATAGGAATAAAGTTTAGGTACATTTTAGGAAATTTGTTTAAAACTGAGCCACAAGAAAGTTGTGTCAATTCATAGTTTGGTTTATATTTTATAACTTAAAAATATGGTCTAATCACTAACAATAGAGCCAATACTCTCTCACACATAAAGTCTGGGAATTGTATGCAATTTTGTCGACCGATTGCATCAGAAAACAAGTCTTGTATAGAACTCTGGAAGAGATCTCTTCAAAACTCTTCAAATGTGAGAAAAACTTTCAGTGAAAAATATTTTCACAATTAATTCAATACTTTTGATATTTAAAACGTTTACAAAACGATAGGATTTTATTAATAGATTTTCTTTAACTTCGTTTTAAAACATTTGTTATCAAATTTTATTTAATTATAAAAAAAATAAAGAATTTGTTTTTGAATGAAATTTTTGTAAAACTAAACCCTATTTTTAAAAGGAATAAAATTTTATGAAACTTTACTCGACTTTGAATTTTTGTGTCAAATGAATCTATCATTTGATAATCGACTTAAAAAATAAAAGAGACCTTCACTTTCGGTATTAATTTTTTTGCATTAATTGCTGTCAATCATTGTTTACATAAATTGATGTTATTTTGAAAAATAAAATTTCCGAAAAACTCTTCTTTTATTGCAAATTTTGTTCGCATTTTTGTTCAAAATTTTATTAAAGAATAATGAAAAAAATCATAAAAGGGGTTTAAATTAGCTCAAGGTAATTTAATTAATAAATTTTACTATTTGCAAAATATCCTTACCCCTATCCTTATCCTATTCCTTATCCTTTGGTTATTTTGTTATCTAAACATCTTTGCATATACAGTGTTACCTCTTTATAACGAACGGGACTAATTTTTTGTTCGTTATAACAAGGATTCGTTATAAAAATGCCTATAAAAATGTTGAAATTTATCTAGCAAAATTTTAATATTACAATTGTAATATAATAATAAGAAACTATTAATAAAACAATATTTCCGATAATTTAATCATTATTTTAAATATTTTTGACGACATTTAACTTTGTCTCTAAAGAATTACCTTGCTATTTTGTTCAAGACAATAACCTTTTTAAATTACTTTTACCAAAAAGACAAAACATAACTGTTTGACTTATATTTTGTTAGATTATTATTAAATAATGAATTATTTTACAGTTTGTTAGAAATGCAAAAATATTCATTCGTTATAAGAAAGAACTGTTTGTATAATACGTTTAACGAAGATCTTTCGTTATATCGAGGTATTCGTTATAATGAGATTCGTTATAAAGAGGACAATCTCTATAGTAAATGTCTATTTGGTCCCCTGTTTCTAAGACTACCTTCATTATAACGAGGTATTCGTTATATCGAGGTTCGTTATAAAGAGGTTACACTGTACATATAATTATACAGTTTGTTCTCAAAAAATGCTTAACCATATCGGTTAGTTAACGCTATTGGTTAGTTAACCTTAGTAGTCGTTGACCGGTCTTTCACTGTAATTGGTTTTTATGAAAATTTCTAAAATAACCCGGGATTTAGTGAAACATTACTGATATTTTGCATAAATTTTCCCCACAAATACTGCGATTAAATGTTATCGAACAACAAAATAATATTAACCATAAATTAATGTCATCGAAATTGAAATGAGTTTTTTAAGTTCAGCTTAACTTCTCTGAAACAAAAACGAGTTGACACAATTGACACATTACTGTATTTTTAAAAATAAGTATTATACTATAATAGTTTAATGTGTATTTAATTGGATTTTGTCAACCAATTAAAGAGACAAACAAATTGACAAAATCCAAAAGCGATTCTAATTAGTATAGTATCGATGAAAAATCAATACTATTTTTAATGTATTTGTGTCCCCCTTTTGGAGAGAATTACAATAGACTATAAAAAATGAAATCAAAAATGATTTAATCGATTAAATTTGAATTAAATTAAAAGTAAATAAATAAATCATTTATTTCTCTTCTCTAACAATACTTTTGGTTCGTTCGGAAACAAAACCAATAGTTCCTCGTTTAGAATGAAGTCTACGATTAGCGTCTTTTCTTTTCTCTGCGGTAACCATAAGTCTCTTTTCTTTGGTTCCGTTGATTATATGTTTGGGGACGTGTCTGTGACGCATCACTCTTTTGATCTCCGGATGGTTTTCATACTTTTCTATGATTTTTGTCTGATAGTCAAACGCTGAGCGCTCTCTGTGTGACTTCGGACCCAACTTTTCAGAAGCAAATGCTTTCCATATTCTTATATCCATTTCATCAGAACTTGAGATAATATATTTGTTGTCTTGAGTCCAGAGAACAGAAGTGAGTCTTTGCATTCTCTTTGTGTGGTATATCTCACGACTCCTTCCATTTTGAGCACCAAAAATACGAATTGTTTTGTCATAACTTCCGCTCACAAATTCTTTTCCGGTCGGAGAATAGTCGACGTCAATGACAGCTGAGATGTGGTCTTTATGTATCTGAAGGGCTGCCCTTAAGTTTCTCATATCAAAAGTATGCAAATCATTGTCTTCATTGGCAGCCGTGAAAACAAACGCTTCCATTGGATTCCACACAATATTATTGGTTCGCATTTGAAGAATAACTTTACGCAAAGGTTCTGCTCTTCGAGTGTCAAACAATTGAATACTCCGATCACTGGCGGCACCGACACATAAATCGGTTTCAATTGGATTGAATTTCACACAATTAATGCTATCGACTCCCCATTTATATGAACGTAAGGGTTGGGTTCGGGTCTCTTCCCAAAGATCTACTTTTTCGCCACAAGTTATCAAAAAGGGTTTATTTCTTTGAACATCCATTCCGTGAATTATAGTCTTCGATATAACGGTATTCATCGGTTCAATAACTGGTGACTCGTCTTCTAATTGAATCAAATTTTGTGATAAGATATCGAAAGACCACTGTTTTATGTGACTCTCATCACATGAATAGAAGTACTGCCCATTAAGTGGAACACATATATTGCGGACAATACTATTGTGTCCACTAATTGTTTGGATACACTTCTGGTTTGCAATATTCCATATTTTAATCTCTCCATTGACAGCACCGGACAATACTATCGATAGTTTGGTCGGATGTTTGGCTAATGTCTGACAAATATCTGAGTGTCCGTCGAGTGAACCAATAAATGGTTTGGCAAACATTCGCTCCATTTTAACTGAATTCAGTGCTCTCTTATATTCGCGATTCATTTCAAACGGATGTAAATTTGGGTTATAATTGCGTTCAACTAATTATTAAATATTATTTAAATATTAATTATTAAATAAATTAGTTTTGAATCAATAAATTTGAGGCAAACCTTTATGGATGTCGTGTTTTGTTTCCCTAATGTAGTCGTAATGACTTCGGCTCAAGACCTTAACCTTAACCATTTTCTATAATTAAGATCTTCTCTAAATATTTAAACACAAATTAAATCAATTGATTAAAATCATGGATTAAATTAAATTGAATGTCAAACACGTGTTTAAGATGAAAACATTAAAACAAATATAAACCCATTCATAAATACTGTGACTATTATTAAAGACCCCTTAAATATATAGGTTATAACAACATTACATTGAAAGTTATAGCTTAAAAAAGTTGGGTTTCAACGCAAATGGGCTCACAATTACTCATTTAATATAACGTTATTTAATATTCTCATCGTATGGAGAACTGAAAACGTAAATAAGGTTTGAGTGAAAAATAGATCATTCATTGATTGACTCATTTATACAATTCATTCATTCATTAAATATTTTTAGATTTTGTTAAATAAACATTAATTTTGTTATTTTATATTAAAATATTTGATTCAAAATATTTTGAATTTTAATTAATCATTTGTTTAAATGAATTGAGTGTTAATTAATTAAATTAATTCTATTTAATGTTTGTATTTTAAACGGGATTTTAATGTAGTTTTACTCAATATATGGATAATATGTAAAGACTCTAAAGGTTTGTAAATATATTTTTTTTAATTTAATTAAAATTTAAAGATTAGTTAAATGTGAGAGATTTGAATATTGATCTGAAGGTCTATTTATTATCTTTTTTGTTATAATGAGTAGTGAACGGAAGGGCTGGAAGGCATCCATTTAAATACTAAACAATAATAGGTTTATGTCTGGGATTCACATTTGGTCTTAACTCTCGAGTGAAGACATTTTGATGTATTGATAGCGATATTAATTCAAAGTTATCTTTTATTTTATGACTTGAATTGTATTAATTGTGGGAAATGTGGGGACGAGTGACCGACACTTCTCACAGAACTGGTTCTCACAGGAAGTTCTCTTAAAGACTATTATTAGTTGTCTTTCAAGTTATTGTTCTCACCATTAGTTCCAGTCTTGTCTTCATTAGAGATCTAAAGATAAAATAAAAAACAAAATAAAATAAACACTTTGTTTGACATTTGATTCTTAGTTTCAGTTTTGCTTTCATTTCAGTCATACCTCTGACCTCAACACTGATTGAGACATAAGTTCTTCACAAGACTTTGAAAAAAGATTTTATTTATATATTCATTGCGTTAATGACTCGATTCTATTGAAAACTTTAAAGTAATGATGTCTTCGATGACTATAACAATGCGGAGCGGATCTACCAATTCGTCGACAAGTAATCCATTCTCTTCGGGCTTTAATTTAAGTGATTTGACGCCCGAAGAACAGCAATTGTTGACTGAAATTCGTCGTCGAAAAGCAGAACTAATGGCAGAAATACAACAATTGAAAGACGAGATATCGTCCGTCACTCAAGAAATGTCTAAATTAGAGGTTAACGATGAGACTAAAGTGAACACTAAAGTCAAACAGTTGTCAATTGGGAAGAAGAGGTTTAATATGGACCCAAAGAAAGGTATTGAATATCTAACAAACAATGGACTCGTCAACAATACCCCCGAAGAAGTGGCACAATTCCTATTGAAAGGGGAGGGACTCAACAAGACTGCGATTGGTGTCTATTTGGGCGAAAAAATTGATTTTAATTTAAAAGTTTTGGACGCTTTCGTCGAATTACACGACTTTACGAATTTAATTCTGGTTCAGGCCTTACGTCAATTCTTGTGGTCATTCCGATTGCCCGGAGAGGCACAAAAAATTGACCGAATGATGGAAAAGTTTGCCGCACGATATTGTCAACAAAATGCGGGCGTTTTTAGTAATACTGACACCTGTTATGTCCTGAGTTTCTCAATTATAATGTTAAACACAGCTCTACACAACCCGTCCGTCAAAGACAGACCAACTGTTGACAAATTTGTTTCAATGAATAGAGGAATAAATAATGGCGGAGATCTTCCCAAAGAACTTTTACAATCTCTTTACGACAGCATAAAACAGGAACCCTTTAAAATACCTGAAGACGACGGAAATGATCTGATGCACACTTTCTTCAATCCCGACAGAGAGGGATGGCTTTGGAAACAGGGCGGCCGATACAAGAGTTGGAAACGGCGCTGGTTTATTCTCAATGACAAGTGTTTATATTACTTCGAATACACCACAGATAAAGAGCCAAGGGGTATTATACCTTTAGAAAACGTTCAAATAAGAGAATGCAGTGAAAGGACTTCAAAACCCTATTGTTTTGAACTGTTCTCATCAGTGGGACACTCAGAAGTGATTAAGGCCTGCAAAACAGATGCCGACGGAAAAGTTATCGAAGGCCGACATACTGTCTATCGTATGTCTGCGGCCACGGCTGAAGAAAAGGATGAATGGGTTAAAGGCATCAAAACCAGTATTAGTCATAACCCGTTCTACGATATGTTGGCCGCACGCAAAAAGAAGGCTCAACACCACTAATACAACACTAATACTAAGTCATCAATTATTTACTAAAATATATTAATTATATAATTATAATATTTTTGTCGAATCACTGAAACGAATATATGAATGCTTTTAAGACAATCCTATTATTTATTTCTACTTTTAATGAACACTTCATTAACTCTTTCTTTACTTTTATTTTCAATGAATTCGATAGCAATTCGTGTTTTTCATTTAATGCACTAATAATTCAGTTATTGATCCATATATTGTTATTAAACCCAATTATACTTTTATAGAAGAGTTCAGATTTTGTTTTATTTCTAATTATTTAATTATTCGATAAAAACCTTTAACTCATTCATGAGTACAACCGAAGAATCGGACATTTTTGCCAAATGAATGGCAATTCTGGTCATAATAATTATTCCTAAGAACTGTTTCGGATTAGTGTCCGATTTTTCAGAAGAGATACTTATTTACATTAATTTTTTTCATAAAAACTATAATTCTTTGTTCTGTGCCTTTAATATATCGAATATAATTAAAATCAATTTATTTCTTAAAATGAAATTTAAAACAAAACTAATAAATACTGACCGCAGCTCTAATAAGCTCTAATAGCGGGCGGAACGGTATTACACTCCTGGTCTAAAGTTTCATCAATAACAGGTCTATACCATAACTTCACTTTTCCATTTTGGACTTCTGCTAAGGTATGTTTACGCCAGTGTTGGTCCACTGGTTTCTTCTGTTGACCCTCTAAAGGCTTTGAATAGTCATATTCATCGACTCTATCTTTGAAGTCTTCCCTGGCGTGTGCGCCCCGACTCTCTGTACGGGCTTCGGCTCCATTTATTGTCATCAAAGCGTTTAACATAAGGTTCTGGAGCTCTAATGTTTCGATGAGGTCTGAGTTCCAAATCATTCCCCTGTCTTTCACCTGAAATATAAAACATTTATGAAAACATTTAAAATAAATGGTTTTATGTGAATGGGTTTAACCCCAAAAACAGGTTTAATCATAATTTCTGAGAACAGGAAAAGTAAATTTGAAACTCACTTTGATATCAGACAATCCTTCATAGCATTCGTCAATCTTAACACATCCTTCTTTAAGACTGTCACCAGTTCTGAAGACCGCTGCGTGACTCTGCATATATCTCTGCATTTTAAGCCTGAGTTCTGCAGTGGGTGTCGACCCGTTTGCGTTTCGCATTTTATCCAAATTAGCGACCGATTCTTCTCCAGAAGTGGGTCTTAACTCTCTTATTGCTTCTCCGGGTTTATTAGTCTCTGCAATAGTATGAGCACAGGCGCGACCGAAAACTACCAAATCAAGCAGTGAATTAGCCCCTAATCTGTTTGCGCCGTGAACTGAAGCACAGGCAGATTCTCCGGCAGCGTATAGTCCGGGAACTACAACATCTCCCTTTTGTTCATCATATGTGAGAACCTGTCCTTTGAAATTAGTGGGAACGCCTCCCATATTGTAGTGAACTGTTGGCAGTACTGGTATTGGCTCTCGTGTGACGTCAACGCCGGCAAAAATCATTGCCGTTTCAGAAATTCCGGGCAAACGAGTGGCCAATTGTTCGGCCGGTAAGTGATGTAACTGTAGATAAACGTGATCTTTAAGAGGACCACATCCCCGACCCTCTCGTATTTCAATAGTCATCGAACGCGAGACAACATCTCTTGAGGCCAAGTCTTTGGCTACGGGTGCGTACCTTTCCATAAAGCGTTCGCCTTCGCTGTTGATTAGAAAACCGCCCTCTCCTCTACAACCTTCTGTTATGAGACATCCGGCCCCATAAATACCCGTCGGATGAAATTGAACGAACTCTAAGTCTTGAGAAGGAAGTCCTGCGCGACAAACCATTGCTGTTCCGTCACCCGTACAGGTGTGCGCTGATGTGCACGAGAAATAAGCCCTCCCATATCCACCCGTTGCCAAAACTGTGTTCTTTGCTCTAAACCTATGGAGAGTTCCATCTTCGAGATTAATGGCCATAACACCAACACATTCTCCGGCCTCCATAAGTAGATCCAGGGCAAAATATTCGATAAAATATTTACAGTCATATCTTAGTGACTGTCCATAAAGTGTATGAAGTAATGAGTGACCGGTTCTGTCAGCAACACAACAGCAACGGTGTGCCTGACCTCCTTTCCCAAAGTTATAAGACTGTCCACCGAAAGCCCTCTGATATATCTTTCCGTCTTCTGTTCGACTGAAAGGCATTCCATAGTTTTCTAATTCGACGACAGCGTTGGGGGCTTCGCGTGTCATGTAATGAATAGCATCTTGGTCGCCTAACCAATCCGAACCCTTCACAGTGTCATACATATGCCATTTCCAGTCGTCCGGTTCCATATTACCCAGGGCTGCATTAATACCCCCCTGAGCCGCAACAGTATGAGAACGAGTCGGAAACAATTTAGTAATGACTGCAGTCTTGAAGCCTTCCTCTACTAAACCAAAAGCGGCTCTAAGACCGGCCCCACCGGCGCCAACCACTACCGCATCGAAAGTGTGGTCCACTACCGGATAGTCGCCTGAGATCTGACATCAAATCAAACCTTAATTTTAATTAATTTTCTTAAAAAATACTAAAAATAAGTTATAAAAAACTATTTTGAATTAAAGGTTAAAAAAACATTTTATGACACAAATTAACATAAATTACATTTCGATAAACCATTGAATAAATATATTTAAAACTCTTTCAAACTTTGGATTAATTCTGACAACAAATTTAGTTAAATTAGAGGACAATTGATATAAAGGAAGTGATTAAAGCATTTTATTGATTGTAAATTAAGTGAATCGACCAAATGATAAGAGAAATGAATAAAAGACTCACTTTATTATTATTAACCGATTGTTTACCAGAATTGGTTTGTTTTCCATCGACAGTGAAATGAAATTTCTTGGCGTTAATACTGAAGACTTTATTTAATTCTTTATTAATTTTATTAATTAATAAACATTTCGTATAATTCGCTGCTTTTGTTAATAACATAATTGAGTTGAAAACAATTTATTTAAATTCAATGAATATTCGGAATACAATTGAATGCAATTAAAAGATAATACTGAAAGTCGTTTCAATGCTTATTCTGGTAATCGATGTTATAATTACTTTATTTTATCGCTATTTTAGTGATAATTATTACAATATTTACTTTTTATTTGACTATAGGTTCAGTTAAAGCCTTTGAAATATTACTTTGAATTACATCCAAAAACTACGAATAGATATACAAAAAACTTTTACTGAAAAAATCATTCGACAAATCAATTGAATCCCTTTTAATCCCGAAATTATTACTAATATTTAAGAAATAAAAGTTATTTGATATAAACATATGAAAGCCCTTATCTCTAACTCTTTAAGGGCTTTCCTGGAAATATTCTGACAAAAAATAATAAAGTTTACAAATATTATAGATATTATCGATAATTCTATCGATAATTTTTCAAAATTATGAAACATTTGCTCCAATTTTTTCTAAATTTTGTGAATAAAAAGCGCTTCTCTTTAAGAATTAGAAACAAAAATAGTGTACAAAACAGCGATAATTCTTAAGTTGACTCAAGACTTTTCCGTTAATTCTAAGTAAAGGTGAAGACATATACACTTATATAATATAAGTTATATTCCATAAACTGATTGCGATAAAGAATTGATAACAAATTGATAAAGAAATGCCGAAAGCGTTCAGTCGGTTACAAATACAGTAAAACCTCTATATCTAATTACCTCTATATCTAATATAACCTCTATATCTCGACCCTAAACCCATTTCCCAATTTTTTTGTATAGAAAAATACCTCTATATCTAATAAACCTCTATATCTCGTAACTCGACTGAGAGGTTCAAAACACATAACTTATGCAAAACCTCTATAACTAAGCAAAACATTAAATTTCTATTATTTAATGCAATTTTTAAAAACTGTAATAATAACTATTATTGTCATATATATCAAAAGGCGTGTATTTTGTAATTGAATGTTAACTAATGTGTTAAAAATGCCTCCAAAAAAGCCAAACGAATTGAATTTCAAAAAGAAAAAGAGTTTAATTATTGATCATAGAAGTGGACAATTTGAACAAGATCAACTTTTGATCAAATATAAGATATCGATCTCAACTTTTAAGAAAATTATCAGAGAATCGGATAAATATATGATTAAAACAAATGATCGAAATTCAAAACTTAAACGCATCAAAAAGTGTAAATATGAGCGAATCAACGAATTGGTCATT
>JAQFZM010001382.1:0-18725 GCA_034695785.1 Galumna obvia | reverse complement strand
AATTTTGCCTTGTTAAAAACTTAGTCCCCTACAATATAAACCAAACATTACGAGTAGTTCAAATTTGCAGATCCTTATGTTAGAATAAAGTAAATAAAATATTATTAGTTAACCATAAAAAAAGAATTGAAAGGAAGGGAAGACATGTTTTTATACCACTTCTTAAAAAAAAGATGTATTAGTATTTAGAAAAAGTGTTTCTACAAAATTTAATTTCGACAAAAAACTGAAAGAACCTAAAATTCAATATTAAATTCAGTCATATGTTTACTAAAAAAACTAAACCCTTTGGATTTTTTTATTTAAGTTTAATTTTTAATTGTTTTGAAATATTTAATGATTTGTTAGAATTGAAAATCATTTTTCATATAATGTTTATTAATATTTTTAAAGATTTCAAACTCGACGTAAACGTTATATAATATTACGATTAACTCATTTAATATGAAAATATGAAAAATAAACGTCTTATGAATAAATTGATGGAAATATTCAAATCTCATATTAATATATCATTTGGGATATGACTGAGTGATTGATTAAATACAAATAGGAATTAATAATAATAGAGTCAAACGATTGGATGTTTTAAAAAATTTATTCAAAACACAAGTGAAGTGTGAAATCAAAATAACTAAAAACAAACTGAAAATATATTTTGAATTCAAATTTAAATTCTCAGACTATTCGTGAAAAAAGGATTTAAATAATTATATAAATTCAGAAAAAGTTGTATTTAAAAATCTGAACCATTACTTGAGCTATGGTTTAAAATCAACATTAGATTTGCATTTTTCAAAGCGCACGGGTTTTCAATTTATTTTTTATTTTATTGAGAGAACAGTCATATCAGGCGTGAGTTGTTCGCCATATATACCAATGTTTGCCTCTTAAGAAGAATAAAGAAATTGGAGATAAAGAAAACTTTAGAGACGAAATGCAATCCTAAGTAAAGAGTGGATTCACTATTTTCTCTGTGACTCTAACACTACTACTACTCCCCTATCGAACAGCTCAGTAGAGAAGAGCAAAATGAGAGATGAGATGAACCGTCAGTTCTATCAGTTGTGTTTGCATACGATCTGTTAGTTTAGCTCTACTGAGGGTCGAAGTATACAAAACTCGGAGGAAAGGGGAGAGAGAGAGAGGACTGAATCAGCAATCGTTTGGTTTCGATGAATAGGAATCCAACTAAAGACCAAAAATAAAAAAAAAGATAAATAAGGTTTTGGTCTGACTGTTGGTCTTTGACTAATAATTATCATTAAATTTGGATTTTTTTCCTTTTCTTCGACCATTGAATTGTAGACCAGACTCTACTCCAAAGTGAGATATCTTTAGGGCAAGACTTTAGATAAAAGTAATATTTAAGAAAAACTTAACTAAACTCTAAAACTCCTCTGAATTGCAATTAATAATAATATATTTGATATCTTTTTAAAGATAAAAGTTATTAACAGAAAAGAGATATCTCTTAAGAATATTTTTTGTTTACTATTTTTTAAAAGAACTATCAATAAAACCGCTATTAAAACGAGACTGTCATAGATTAAACTAATCTGATAGTATTAATCTACATAAATTTAGATTTTGAATACAAAATTAAAAATTACTTAATTGAAAAAAAATATATTCTTAAAGTAAGACAAGTTATCCATCAAATAAAATGATAATCAAAATATTGAATCAAAAGTTAAGATAAAAACAAAATTTGTGTTAAAATTGAGAATTGATTAGTTTATGATTAGTTTATAATATTATATAAAAGATATTTTCGCACTTCTCTAAACTCATCATATGTTTGCCTCAAATTGAAAAAAGAGAAGAAAAGAAAGAAACGGAGAGAGAAAAGGAGAGAAACACAAGAGGGGAGAGAGAGAGAGAGAGAGGGAGAGAGAGACTTATTGGTGGCATAAGATTTGACATTCATTTCATGTGTGCTTTCAGTCTGAAAGACAGAAGAGTTTTTGCAACATTTTGTTGATGATTGACACTCTCATTAAATGTCATTCAAAACACAAAATACTTTAATATATTTTATATATAAAAAGAAAGGTTTTGCACAAAAATAATAAGAGCCAAACATTTCCCTTTAGTTTTGCCTTCATTTTAATAAAGAATAATAATAATAATTATAGCTTTTATTCCTGTATTGAAATGGCTGTTATGGTGTGCCGCCAAAGTTAGGAATCAAATTGAAAGTTTCCAACTTATTGATTGATTTTATTTTTGTTTTTTGTCTTTTTTTGCCCCTTTTTATCATTTTTTGGAAATAATATTGAAAGCTATAGAAATTGAATATAATATATATTATATAGGAATGTATTTATATATATTTATATAGATTTATAAAATACATATTGTATTTTTTTCAAGTGGAAGATTGATTTGATTTTTTCGATTTTACTCGTTTATATGTATCAAAATATAGAAATATATTACTTCTTTGTTCGAAGAATTATTAAATTTATTGACGAATACTTTTTGGTTTTTGCAAAACCCCTATAAAACTATATTTTATTTGTGATTCAATCTTTTAAGTTTAGTTCAGTAATAGATATCCAAATATTTTACTATAATTTCAATCAAATTCCATAAAAGAGGATAAAATCAATATAAATACGGTTTTAAATTGAATTGATTTTCGATATAATTTCCAATTGTTTGGCAATTCTTCAAAAAATCTTTTCTTTGAATAAAATATATCTATTCTTCAGTAAATATAAATTTGATATAAACCAATTCCGTGCAAATATTATTTATTTGTTCAAAGCATTTGAATAAAAGATAATTTTTTAGAGGATTTTTTTTATATAAAATTTTATGTAAAGAAAAACTTTTGAATAAAATTAGTAATCAATTTGATTGCGATTTGAATGGATAATAGAATAGCTATGGCTTGAAAATAGCCATGGTCATTATACAAATTTATTCTAATTTACAGGATTTCGTATATTTATGGTAATCATAAAAAAAACAAATATCAAACGAATCGATTACTTTTTTTACCAAGTTCAGAATCTATTTAACCGAAATATATATTGAATTTTAAAATAGTTTTTTTGTTTATAACTTATAAACTATAAGAATATACTTAAAAACGCGTATTATATGAATTCGTATGTAAATTGAGAGAAATGTTAATGAACTGTAAATCATATATTAATATGTATTATATAAAATACCGAAATTACATTATGATATTAATGGTAATTATTGAATATTTTAAAAATATTATACATACTTGCTAATTTATGACCAAGGTCAAATGATCTTATGATATTTAATAATTTTTGGGTTAATATCTTTTAATAAAATAAGAACTTTGAGGACAAAAAACAAAATTTGATATTAAATTTGTAATTTTGGACCAAAAATATTATTTTTGTTTTTATTAAAAAAAATTAGATAAGACTTACGAGTATTGAAAAATTGTTTTCTTTAAAAACTTTTAGTCCATTTAGAAATACATAAGAATTTTCTGCATTTTTAGAGTCTTTAAGCGTTGAAATCACTATTTCTTTGGACTTTAGACAGAAATATAACAAAAATTGCTGTAATTAATGCCAACCATTTGAGAAGAAGTGAGGCAGGAAATTAAGGTTGTTTCAGGCATATTCCAGCACATTCTAACATATATTCATTGATTCATGCAATTTCATCCCTTCGAAAAAGAGAGATCTAAATTTGTATGATTTGTGTGATTTGTGTGATGGACACTCATTTTTCTTTTGTATGTTTGATCTTATCAAAGAAATTGCATGATCATTTCTAAAAAACTATATATAATTATATTAATAAATATATATATTTTGTATTCATCGCTATTTTTGACATTTAAATTACGTTAGAATTTGAATCAATTAATTTAGTAGAGAATGCATCTAATCATGTGACCTAGATCATCAATATCTTAGTTAACAAGTGATTGATAGTTACATTAATTTTAAAGAACAAAAAATAAATCAAAGATTTCATTAAAAAGTGACGAAAAAGCAATTTATTTCTAAGTGTTGTGTATTTCTATATATTTGTGCTAGACTTACCTTGATCTTCTAGTTGTGGGATCCTTCATAACCATGACTTCGGTTATGTCACCAAATTTGCTGAAGTACTCCCTAAGGCCTTCTGCAATACAATCATAGAGAACAGGGATATGAGTACCGGTGTTTTGAAACACTTGAGAATCTAATGACTGTGACTCAAATGTAATCCATTCCTCAAGACTTTCATTATTTGAGTTCAAATGACTAAAAAAATATCATATAATCGAAGTAAACCCAAGGGGTTAAATACCCGATCTTTCATCTCTTTTTCTAAAAGATAGCACAGGTCAATTAATTGCTTCCTCAAGGATAAAGGAAAATTTTCGAAAAATAAAAATTGAATTTAATCTTAAAATCTAATGTTTTTATAGTAATTGAATCAATAAAAATACAATTGAAATGATTTTATAAATTTAGAGAAAAAACTATTAAAAAAAGAGAAACACAAAGTTATGTCTCTTATAATACGACAAAATTATGAAATCAGCAAAAGTTATCAAAGCAAAAGCTTTCTACACAATCCCCTCAATAGAGTCACAGAATATATTTATAAATAATGTTAATATACTCACCAGGAGCAGTTTGCCAACTAAGACCACCAATAAACATTTTCCTAATAAAAAGTATAGTATTAAATATAGTATTAATTTTTGATTCAAATTTTAAATTAATATTCGATTCTAATTATATAAAAAGAGTATATTTAAGTCAATATTTGTTGTTTGTTAACACATTATTAAGCCATTTATCTCACTCTTAAATATTTTACAATAGAAAAAAGCGGGATAACTCTATGCTCAAAACTTAAAGGAGTAAATATATGTTGACATTAAAATATACCATGCTATATTTAAATTTTCCATCAATTGATCGCTTAAATCGATTAAAAATGATAAAAGTTGTAAACACTTTCTTTCTCTTTAAAACTTTAAAAACAATGAAATATATTTTACTAAAAATTATACCAAAATTTCTTAAGAAAAAGATTTGAGTTATATTTCTTACTTAAATCTGGATTAAGATCTTTACTTAAAATTTATTTTCAGTGTATTTTTGATAAACTTTGAAGAGTTTGTATAACTTTTATAATTATTAACTAATTTTAGGGATCAAATGACAATTAAAATAATAATAATAATAATCTAAGAATAATGTTCTCAAATGAAATAATTAATTAAATAGGATCAGTTTGACTAAATTGAAGCATGCTAAATTATAAGTTAATTGATAAATAAATAGATGTGAACTTACAAGTCTTGGTCAAAGGGCGCGGGTACACCATCACTAGAATTGGCAGAGTTATTGCTAACAGTTTGTGACTGATCAGTTTCCATTTGGATCGCAATTTTGGCCAATAATTAGATCAGAATTAGAGTTGAGATTATTTTAAGTCGTAAAACAACTGTTTTTGTGTTGAATTTCTTCAAACAGTTTAACAAACAGTTAATTATATAATTATCTGTTGTTTAGGATTTTCCTAAGGATTAGTGTTTAAGAACACAAATAAATGTTGTCTTTTATTTATAATGTTTTTATATTATAAATGGTGTTAATTCTGGTCCTCTAAAGACCAAAACGATTAATAGTTACACAAATGGAGAGAACAGTTCAGAGACTGTGAAGACAACAGAGAATATAAATAATAAATTTTTATTTTCTCTTTTCGTTTTGTGTCGTCTTTATGTTTATGAAGAGTTGTAATTAACAGTTATTTTTCTGTTCACTTAATTTTTCGCTCTTATATCTCAATACAACACAGAAATAGGACTGGGCTTTGACTCAATAGCACTCACTATCTCTTTCGTCGTTTGACTCGTTGTTATCTTCACTTAAATTAATGATAAGTTGATTTGAACGGCGCTTAAAATCTCTGCAAAATTTTTCTTCTAATTATTTGAAAATTTATTATTATTTTCTTTCAATTAATTCAATCGATGAGTTCTCTTCTTAACAGTTACTCAAATGTCAGCTCAAATTCAAGTTTTTCTAAAAAATATTCAAAACAAAACGTTTGCGTTAAGTGAATGTAAATAATAATAATATTAATAATAATAACAATTATTTGGAAAAACAATGATTTTCTTCAATATATTGCAAACAATTGCGAAGAGAAGTAATTCTCAATTCATTTGATTTTGCGATTTGTTTAGAGATAATGATTAAAGAAAATGATTTTCACTTTTTATTCGTTAAAATCCAACAAACAATAACTCAATAACAGGTAGTCTTCGCTTCGGATGAAGTGTTGATTAGATATAAAGATTAAAACAATTATTGCGGGAAATATTTTTTGGACTAAAATAACAAAACACTGAATTATTTGATTAAATGATTTATATATTTGAGTTGAAAACACGTTTGATTAGAGCACACGTGTTGTAAGTATTGTAAGAATAAACTAATTATTTGAGAAAAAGAGCGATAGATTTAAGTTATTTTTCTCAATTCGATTATTGTCTTCAAATAAATAGTTTTTCGGATCAATTGCTGGTCAGACAATGCGGTGCTCTGATGTATGAGAGATGTGTGAGACTGTATAGACAGATACGGACTGAATCACTACCAGAAGTAACACTACTGTTAAAACTCTATGTCCTCTTCTAGAAAGAGTCGACAGTTTGTATAATACACTAAAAGTATATAAGAATGTTCTGCTCCCGACTCCACTCCAAAACTACAATAAGACTATGAGCACAAAGTGAGAGACAGAGCAGTGAGGATATGCTCTGTGTGTAGTGCACCGCTATGGAAGGCTGGGCTCTACACGAGGGGCTCACAAATCCACGCGATTCTGGCGATGGCACACAAAACGCAATAAAAAAATGTTTGCCTCAATTCTGCCGTATATTTAAAGGCAATCACTCTGTCTTTCTCTACCGCTGTGTATAACTACTAAATAGCAGAAAACCGGTGCTCCCATGACGTTAGCGGTACCATAGCCTCACTATCGCTCATTGGTTGACAGCATTTGGCGCAGGGTTCTTATGATTTTCAAACACATCTCAATATAATGTTTGCCTTTAAAAATACTCGGCTGACATCCAGTGGACGCACTTCTTAATGATTACCGAATTTGATAAGAATTTTCCCACTATTTTACGACTCATATGAGTCTAATCTGTACTCAAAAACTAATTGTGTAATCAAATGATTAACAGTTGTTATCGACACTCAATTAAACTATAATTCTCTTATCGTTTATTTTCTTAACGATAATTATTACTCAACTCTTTCATAGACTTTAGTTGTTTATATCAAATGCTTTATTTGTTTATTTGTTCTGCTTTTTAGACTTTTCCCTCAAAAACTTAAGAAGTTATAAGTAAACGATAAAACCATTTATTTCTTCTTTACTTAAAAAACAATTTATCGGAATTTTATGAGAAATAATTGTCTTTTTTTTGATAATAAAATAAACGAAACGACTTTTGTGTTTATATATAATTTTTAGTATTATTTTTAAAGTTTAAAAAATAAAGTTTTATTGAATGAAAACAATATTTTTCTTCTTTTCTGTTAATATTTTTCTATTTATTTTGAACACAAACCAAATGTTTGGTCACACATATCAATAGGAACGACAAAATCAAACATCGCATAGTATTGTAGGAAAGTATCATTTTGGGAGACATTCATTGGTTTCCATCGATACCAGAGAAGGTATGGTCTGATTTGTATGCTTTCATTATAACTTATTTGCTATTTAGAAGTTCGATAATTTTGTAAAAAAAGTCTTATCAAGGTAAAGCTTTTAATGATAACGAGAGGGAAAGGAAAGGCCACAGAGAGAAACTCTAATCTTGTAACTCTCAAAAGTTAGTACTTGTGTTATTCATATCGAGAAAATGGTTCGGATAAAAACATTTGAATTAATGAAAAGAAAAATTAAGATATTATTAATGTTTATCAGACATTTGAGTCAAAAGAAATGATGAATTATATTCAAACAGACATTAGAAATGTTTGCATAAATGCGATTCTATTTGTTTTCGTTACCAAAACAGAGTCAATATATTTAGTCACCGAATAGAACCGCTTTTTAGATAATATTAGTATATTATGAAAGCTCTGCACTCTATCGCATATGACTGCGTTTATAAATATTATGATATTTTCATTCTGTGCTCACAATTACTAAATGCTGTTAATATGACAGATAAATAGTTGAATATTATAATAAAAATATGTAATACTATTTATTTTAGTCTTTCTTTGAAAAGCAGATAAAAATGAGTAAATTTGAGTTAAGTTTAAAAGAATAATGAATTTTAAACTAAAACTTCAATGAAATGAATGAAAGCAATATTTATGACATTTTCAAAGGCTTTAAATGAATTGATGCATATGTCCTCTTATGTGCTCATATGTCCTCTCCTTATATTTCAAGGAATGGCATTCAAGAGATAATACTTATTTCACAAAAGCTTTATAATTGTTGAGTCCTCTCTCTTATTGTGAGCTTATATTCAAAAGATGTTTATTTTTATCTCTTAACTCATTTGTAGGCTTTCGTCAGAAAACAATTAAGAGAAAGACTTTATATGTGGTTTAATGAAAGGAAAAGTCAAATCCATAACAATTTTACGAAATAAGACTTATTTTTTGCAGAAGAGAGCAAAATAGTTGCCATCTTATAGTGTTGAGTCACTTAATTATAACAAGAGATCACTATTGAAATCACTTCTCTTTCAACTCTTGTCTTTCGTCAACTGCTTCACAAAAATTCAATGTTTTCACAAAATAAATGCATCGAATTCTCTAAAACATGTCTCAAATTAAATGAATTATAGATTATTAACATTTTTCAAACTATTTATAATTGAGTCAGTCTTAAGGCATTTCACATAATTAAGGATTCAATGAATGATCAACTTTTTTAATGAATAAGTAATTCATTTTAAAAATTAATTACGATAACAACCAATTAATTGAACTCTCGATACAATGAAAACATGTTATTTAAGAAACTTGTTGTCTATCTTTAACACTAATTTTTTATTCTTAGAAATTTATTGCTAAAAGTAAAAGTTACACTAAAAGCTCTATATTTCCAATTTTTTCAATAAATCGAACATGGCATGTACCATGGCAATTTTGAAATTCAATAAACAAAACATTTTATAAGTCTATCATTTCTATATACCGAATATCGAACACAATTTTCAAACATTTTATATAATTTGAGTGCATTTTTTTTAATCATAAGTCGAATATTGAAATTATTTTAATGCTTTAATTATTTGAAAATTTAGACAAAACAAAAATTAAATATAAACTCAAACTTTAACTCGATTTTGTAATATATATGTTTGGCTCAATTAGAAGATTTATGTTTTGGTTTATTTTTTTTTTAATTACAATATAACTTTCATCTCTTCATATAATTTAGTCAAAAAATTAATACAAATGTAATAAAAAACTAATAAATGTATATTAAAACATTTTAAAAATATCTTTCTATAAATAAAACTCATAGATATCACATAAAAATGTTAGCATTTTGTGGGTTTCAAATATAGAGCTTTTTCTGTATAAAATAACGCAATTTTTACAAATCATATAAATCAATAGGTTTTAAAACGTCTTTAAATCAAATGATTACACTATTTGTTATAAATTAAATTTCTTAAATTTGTTTAATAAAACTAATTACTAATTATTTGTTAATTAAAAAAAATATTTATTAAAAATCGATATTAAAAAGTTTTTAGATATCAAACAAAATTAACTTCAAATCTTTGATTAAATTATATTTTATCTAAAATTTTGTTTCATTTAATATAATTGAAACTTATTTTACAAATTCTTATATTATTTATAAGTGTTTAAAAAGTGTTCAACAAATTATGAAACAGAATTTTGAAAATTTAAGAATTATTCTTGTTACTTTATCAATAGAAAAAAGATGTTTCTAATAGAAATTAGTTAAGTCTAAGTATTTTGATTGTGTGGCACAGCTTTAGAAGGTCTTCACATGATATGAGAGTTAAATTTAGTTGTGATTTGGGCCGGATGTTGATTACCAGATAAAATTAATTAACTTTTCCACATAATATGCTGTTCTTTACTCTCGGGAACAGCAAAATATGTGAATTCTTTTATTTTGTGAACTTTTACTCCAACTTTTTCACTATAAATATAAAAATATATTCAATACATTGCGGTAATGATGTTGTGATCTAAAAATAATTAAAAAAAAATTATTTTTTTCAAAAGACTTATGACTTCATTACACTTTATTTACATTCTGTTCCAAAATGAGGTCATTTGGGGACTATCGAGGCTTTGAGCCAATGAAAAGATTATGTAATGAAAAGTAATGTTTCACTTATGACACTCTTGAAAGTAAAGCAATTATGAAAAGCGAGGCATTTCTCGCGAGAATTGTCAGGTAAATGAAAAGTTCTATAATCTTGTTTGTGATATCTATTGAACCTAATTTAGCAAGACAAACATATCTTCAATATAACTGATGACATTTGTTTTGTTTATTCTTTTAATGTGAGTTCAAAACAAAATCTGAATTTGATTTCATATCTCTTTCTTTAACAAAAAGGAGTAAAAATTACATTTTGACTCTTTCTTTGATGTCTTTCAAGGGATGAATAAAATAAAATATCGTTTAAATGAATATCTTTTTGTATTTATAAGAAAATTTGACCCATTCTTTGAAAATATTTTTCTCAACAAATTTTATATAACTTTTGTAATTCAATTCAAGAGATAAGAAAACTTTTAAATTATTTTTATATTAAAAAATTATTTAATATCCAAATGATAAGAGAAAGACTTCATTTCAATTAATTTTTTATATTTTAATGAAGAGATTTTGCATTGAAATTTATATTTAATTATTTTTGTGATAATGTTTTTGTGAATATATTCAAATTCATCACTTTTTTAGATAAAAACAATACTTTGAAGACATGAAAGAAATATCATTCAAAATGTTTTATTCATTACATCAAAATTAAGATAAACGCAATGAAGAGATAAAATCTGAAATTTTTTAAAATATATTTAATAATTAAAAAAATATTTCTGTTTTTGGATAATAAATATTTTTTAAGTTTTAAAATATTATAATAACTGACAACCATTTGGAAGACATTTGTGTTTTCGATGGATTATTAATTAATTTGAAGCATAAAAATTAATCTAACAAACAATGGGTTGTCATTGGACTGTCATTTGGATAAATATATATAAATAGTCATTTGCCTCGGAATACTTTACCGTATTTCTCTTCAAAAAACAACTTCGCCTTAAATTAAAATTTAGAAATAAATGTTTTGTTTGTGTTATAGTAAATGATTTTAAAAAAATTAACTAAAATAATGACTGAAGTCTATTCATTATTGTTGTTATTAATTAGTACTTTATATTGTGTTTGAGTTAATTGATTCAATTGGGAAGAAATGCGGTACAATTTGGACGATTCCTAACGAGAGAAAGTTGTGCAGACAAATAGTGATTCATTTGATATAATTACTAATTCTTAATAGAGTTGAGAAGAAAACAGAAATGAGAACAAAAAATCTCATCACTACCTGTGATGGCAGTAATAAGTTATGAATCCTCTGACCATTAATGCTTTGGTCTTATGTCAGGGCATTGATGTTGAAAGAGATCACCGGTTATTGCAAGTGATGCCATTAAAGTCGAACGGAGTGGCGCTCATTCACATTAATCTATCCCTATATATACTATAAGTCAAATGAGTGTATATCACGAGAGTGCGAGAGAGAGAGAGAGAGAGAGAGAGAGAGAGAGAGAGAGAGAGAGAGAGAGAGAGAGAGAGAGAGAGAGAGAATATTCTTTTGTTTTACAGTTGGAATATTATAAATCAGAAAAGACTATACCATATGAGCTATAATTCTTTGACATAAGAAATAAATCAAATTATGCTATAATACTGCTTATAATACTTAATATTAGAGACAATATATCGCTTTCGCAATATTATGCATATAATTCGATAATATTATCCAAACTATTCACCTGATATGTCCAAGGTAACCAATAAATGACCCCTTATAAGTTATAACAACAAGTAAAAATATAATCAAAGTACATTGAATTTAAAAATGAAGGCTTAAAATGTGAATTTAATCATATAATGAATATTCTTATTAATTGATTGCGAGTATTATTATATTCGTTATGAAACTAAATGCATATAAATTACAATTATTATAAAAATTATTAAATTTTTTTGTAATTAAAGTAAATTTTTAAAGTAAATTCTGATTTAGAATAGCATTTAATTATAGTATAAATGAAGCATGTTGACTTTCCTAATAAATTATTGTTAGTTTAATTTGTTAATGTAGATTTTGAAATATTCTCCTTGAACATGTCAACACTTCTAAGAATATATTGAATATATTCATACAAATCTGTTTTGGGTACAGAATATGTTTTTTCTCTTATCCTTCGCTCTCAGTATGAGCTTAGGTTAAGAGGAAATCAATCTATAGTTTAGAACAAAATCGAGTTTTTCGAGAAATTTATATATTTTTTGCTGACTTAAGAAGAAATATATAATCGAAGCGATGCATCACTTTTTTTCTTTTATTCTTATATTTATTTCTCAAAAATTTCTGAACTGAAGAAAGGGAACGGTTTTATCGTAATTTAGTTTTATTAAAGAAAATAGTGTTTGGAAGGAATCCAACGGAAAAAAAATTATAATACGCTTAAAGTATTTTAAATATTGAAAAATATGGAGTCATTTGTATTCTTAAGAATATAATAAGAAAATTCATGTTTTAGATCACTGTTTGATAAGTTTTTCTCTTCAGTTCAAAAATATATGATTTGTTGGCCTTAAATACCAATAGAGTAGAGAATAAATCCTCAAAAATAGCTTCTGTTCCTCTTTTATAAGTTTCAGTTTTGGTTTTCTCTACTCTTTCTTAACAGAACACTCAGTAGTGTTCAGTAGTGTTCAGTACTGTTTAGTACTGTTCATGTGTTGCCCCCATTGACTGATCTTTCCTCTCAAATGGCGCTCAAAATCAGTTGAAGCGATAGTCGAAATGCAGAAAATGCTTTACAGTCGGCTTATTCTGATTGAAAATTATTGATCCTTTCGAGTGTGAGAATCATGTTTTCAAATTTTATAATTTTTCTCTTGACTTCAATTTGACTTCAATTTTGATGCATTCAAATAGATTTCAATATATTCTTCTAATAATTATATTACTTTTTATCGTTTAGAATAAGCAAGGTTATCTATACTTTTAATGTTTTATAATTTATTTATTTAATAAATATATTTGTTATTATTCTGAGCTAATTATAAATTTTTAACAAAATGTTAGTTAAGTTAAGAAAAGAATCTGAACTCAAATCAAAGTAAAAATATAAGGATTTTCTTTCTTTTGGCAAAAATATCAGATAATAGTGGGGTTGGAGTGAAAATAATTGATAAAAAATTCAATGCAGAGAAGGCACGCAATATATAAAGACAGAACTGAATCTAAAGCCAACAAAATTGTATTGCATTGAGAGAAAAAAGGAGTCATTTAATGACTGCGAGATTAAAAGCTTTGCTCAACAAAATCACCGATTGATCGATAATATAATGAAATTAAGGACAAAGTGGACAAAACTGCATACAGTCTTCACTAGTTTTGTGTATAATATTTTTTATGTAATTTTGATTAAATCTAAAGATTAAAACAAATTTCTGCCAAAATTACACTCATTTTTCATTTGTCTAACGATTAGATATTTTGCGAATAAAAAACGTAAAAATATTAATCTAATGAACAGAAAAATGATCAGAAAGTAGTGAATCACATATTCTGTGTCTAATTCGTTATAATGAAGTTAATGACCTCAATATCCCTAATGAAGTCATTTCATTCTAAAGCAGAACCAATACTTCAGTAGTGGTCGAAAATTGAAGCCATTGATTGATTCAATTAATTTCCAGTAATGTTAGGCATAAATCATTTGTTATTTTCCAAACCCTAAAAGAATAGATTTTGAACAAACTGTGCCCTCTATCTTATACATAAAATAGTATTACCAAGGGTAATTCCCTAAATAACCATAAAATATTATCAAATCAAAGCACGAAATTCATATTTCTATATTTTATAACTCTTAAGACCTAAAATCCATTCATTTTTTGTGGAAATAGATATCATAACAAACTATAAATAGAATAAGTATTGGATAATCCATGAGTATTAGGCTATATAATGTACCTTGTTTACTCCTTAGTTTGTGTACTCCTTTTGTTGTTCAACATTACTATAATTGAATTAATGAATGAATAAAAGATTAAAAGAGAAAAGAGATCTGACTTTTTATACAAATATAGGAATAAATTTATTATTCATTTTATTCAATAAATATTTATTAGTTTTGTTGAAGAGTTTAGGGATTGAATTGGAATCCATTTTATATGCGCTTCGATTTGCAGACAAATTAAAGTGATTTCCATATAATTATAAATATTTCATTGAAATAATCATTTCTTTAATTGATTTCATTTTAAATTAAAATAATTATAAATTATATTCAATAAAGACTTTTAGTGGTCTCTGAAATCGACAGATCGAGTGAACAATTGGTTGCAATCAATTAAATTCTTAGTTTGTATTTGAAGTTAAAATGACATAAAAATAAATTATTTTAAAAGAGACAAAAGAGATAAAAATTATGTCTAAACTTAACTTTAGTTTAGAAAAAGAGTTTCGTTATAACAGAAAAAAGGCTGACGTCAACCAAAATTGAGAAAAACATTAAGACTTTGTATAAGAAATGTGTCTATCAATTGATGATCAATTGGAAACCCATTCTTAGAACAAAAAGAGGTAAAGAATTTTCTCTACAATAAAGTGTTTGTTTCAAAAGAGGTTTTTGTTTAAAGAAAATATTTAAATCAAATAACACTTTGTTTTACCCATTTTTTGTTATATGTTTATCACTTTAATCTCTTTTTAAATCCAATTTGAGATATAATTATATTTAAATTTTATTGAATTAAATTATATTTTGTTTTGAAAGTTTTGAATTTTAACCACTTTTTGGAATAAAATATAAGAAAGTGTTTTGATTTGAAAGAGATTTGATTTCAACTAAATTTGATTTTAAAAGTAAATGATTGTTAAGAATAGAATTATAAACAAAATTAAATAAAAGTTGAAATGTTATGAATCACTACAAAGTCTTTGTTTATTGTTCTACAAATGATATGGATTTTAATAAATTAGACATCAATTATATAAAACACTGATTTTAAAGTCATGTTTAATAAAAGCCTTTAATAAAATGAAACTTAATTTTATTATTGGTATCAACTCAAGGGAGGAATTCATCAAATTTTATGATTTGCTCGATTAAAAAAGAAAAGCGCTGCCCATTATTACTATTAGTTCTCTCTCTCTCTCTCTCTCCAATAAAATCGGAAATATATTCTTATATTCAATTGGAATAAATAAAGTATTTTCCGGTTCGTTTGAAAACAAATAAAGTGAATTGAAATGCATTTCAAACATTTAAAGCGTTGAAAATATTCGACGAAAAGTCTTTTATTGGTTCCAAAATCTTATATTTCACAGACTTTCGATTCAGAGGCAAAGGTTTGGAAAAATCAAATCCATTGATGCCTTTAATCTATCGATTTATTTCTTGAGCCGATATTTATTGATATTCTTGCAATTCGTAGGAATATTCTCGACTCAAATGAAAAAAATAGCGAACAAAAGATATGTCAAACATTTTCAAATAAATTCAATTTTAACGCAAAACGATTTTAGATTAATGTTCACAAATTGTTCAATACTTTGGAATTCTAGTTATTCTCAGTTATTCTCATTTTTTCAAATTTGAAACATTGTATCGAATTTACTTTTATTCAATTTTTGGATCTGCTAGATCATATTTCCAAAAAATTTTCAAATATTTTAAATAATTTTTGAATATTGGAATTTAGAATATTTAAAACAAAAACTTTACCCTGCTCAATCCTCAAAGGTAAATAACCGAGGATACACTTTACTCTAAATCAAGATTAAAATGATTTAATCTTTTTTAAAGTAAAAAAAATTTCGATTTATTTGAAAAGACTTTAGTTTTTTAATAATAAAATTTTGTATCTAGGTTAATCCAAATGATTTCAATTTATTTTTTGTAATCTTTTACTTTTGTTTATTAAAGAGTAGAGTTCATCAAACAATGACTTTCTTGATTTCTAGAACCTTTTTAGAAATATTCTCTATATTATTATATACAGAAATGTTTTTAGAAACTTTCTCAAAGAATCTAATAATAATGTCTTTTCATAAATCGAGAAACTTTTGAGAAAGTTTTGGGACAAACATCTAAATTAGAGATAATAAATAAGATGACCAAAGGTTCCGATTTTCCCTAAAATCAATTTAGACATTTTTGTTAAAAGAGCTATACTTTATTTAACGTTAAAATGTGTTATTTTCTCCATTATTGAAAAAATTAACACTTATTTGAATATTATTTTTATTAGAATTCAATTAAAACTTATTTTTTGATTTAATTAATAAAAAGTGTGGAATATTTGTTTTGAGTACAACCTTTGATAAGACTTAAATCTTTTAAATTATGTTCGGAATATTTATGAATCGTGCTTGTTCATATGAACTAATAATAATTTTACTCAGAAATATTGTCGATCAATCCATAAAACTCATTAATTAAAATTATTAATAGTATAAACACGTATAAACTTTATATGTTTTCTGACTTAATTGATAGCCTTTGATCAGTCCTTATAATAGAGACTTAACTTTTATATAACGTATATGAAGTGACAAAGTTTAAACATTTCAAATAATTATTAGATATTTAAATTAACTAGATACTGCAATTTGAGAACAGAAAATAAATTAATTTGTCTTCAATTTTTAAGGAATTTAATTCTGAGTTTTCATGAAATTTTGTTTTCAGAAATATATAAATATATTTAATATATTTTTTTATAAAAAGAAAAATAATTGAATTAATGGAAAATTTATTGATTATTTCAATTCATTTTAAACAAAAAATGTTAATTTAATAAACAATGGAATGAGTTTTTTGGATATAAACCAAAAAAATATTGAATAACTCCTAAAATCAAAACAAAGTTTTTGGTCCTCTTCTCTATAGATAGCGTTTTAGGAAATGTTTTGGGAATAAATTTATTATTTCTACTGTAGTTATGTCTACAGTCGGAAAATATTGCTTTGATTTCTTATATTAAGTTTAGTTTTGAATACAAATAAAGCGAATATGAATTCAGAATAACAATTGTATATAAAATAAATTGGAAGTAAACCATCATTTGAACGATCAACTAATCCCTGGAGCAATATTTGCCTATCGTATACTCCGCACAACACAACCAAATGCCAACATTTCTCCATTTTATTATTATTATTTCAATATTTTTATTATCTAAAAAATTTACTCAATTTTACAACAAATGAAAACATTTTACAGAAAAAAATATTAAGGAATTGAAGAATGAGTTCAACAACAGAAAGACTAAAAAAGTACTACAATTACTATAATTATGGAATCGATATTTGTATCTAAAAGTTTGATATTAAGAAATTTTAATGGATTTCTATTAAATGATTTTAATGAATGAGATTTGGAATAAAACACCAAAATATTTGTAGAAATGAGAGACAATCAAAATATTGTAATTCAATTGAGTTTAATATTAATATATTTTTTGCGTGTATTATGTGTTTAGTGATAAAACTATTACGTGATTTTCATTTAGAATTTTTGTTTCTCTAATTTAATGCAAAATAATATTCAAAATTAGATTAATTTCTATAGAATTTGGTATCAGAAATATATCGATAATTATTATTTAGATTAACTGAAGTCATGTTTTTTCACTAAATGTCAACTCAACTGAAATAAATGACAGTTTAAGGCTTATATTGTTTTGACAAAAACTGATTTTTTTTCAATTCAGGCATAATATGTATAACTAGTGATCAAAGCTATGGCTTTACTGTTAGTGGTTTTGGGCGGACGAAAGTAAGTCCATCACAAAAAACCAATGATTTGATATTAGTTCTAATGACGGACCAAATGAATAATAATGCGATTAATGGCTACTCCAGACAAATGACCCGATCTTTTGAAAAATGATATTTTTTATAACATTATTGAAAATATTTTGAGTGATTTCGTGATCACTCTTACAGTTCTTATATATAATTCATTGAATGATCAGTCCATAAATGGGGTCATATTAGTTGCTTTTCACTCATTGGGAGCTCTGAATGAGTTCTCAAATTTGTCCAAAATATGTGAATATATGCAAATATTATTGTTAGTAAAGTTAGCTTGGTTAAATCTTATTTAATAGATTTCTATAATAATTGAATTTGAATTTAATTAGAAATGTTGTGCGAAAATGCAATCATCGAAACAAAGTTTTGTTGCATTGAATTAGCATTTCGTGAGACAAATGGTATGCGAGTCAGTGCTCGCAAACCGACAAAATGAGTCAACACTGAATTCATTAATTTTACAAACAATTTGGGAAATATTAAGTAAAATGAATGGAAAAGTGTTTTGAAAACTATTTGTATTTGTCTACAACCGGTTGTAGACGATAGACCGAAACCCAATAGACCGAAACCCAGTAGACCGAAATCCAATAGACCGAAACCCAATACA
>JAQFZM010001381.1:0-18739 GCA_034695785.1 Galumna obvia | reverse complement strand
TTAGACATTTTGAACATTAAATATCTTGAATTTTAATTGATTACCAAAAAGTTGTCAACTTACATATGAATCTTTTTGAGTATAAATGTTTTTAAAATTAATTAAATGAATGACATGAAACGATTGAATTAAAATTTTTAAGAATTTTATTGATTTAGAAATAAAATTTTGAATTAAAAGAAATTTGTAATAATTTTAAACATGATTGATTATGGGAGGAATCGCTGTATATTGTATGAAACTCTTCTCCTCATCGGCTTCAGTGAACGAACGGTTTTCACAACGAATACGGAACGATAGGAATTTTCCTTCAATCGATTCCAAACATTCTTTGATTTTTCCGATGTCTACGTCCGAAAGATTTGAACTCATATTTGTGGCCACTAACGATTCGATGGCTTCTGTGAAGAATGTAACCCTGATGTTGTGGTCATCTATTGCAAAGTATGCCTTTACTCTTAGAGCCTTTATTGTCGTTCCATCCGTACACGACTCGCACTTTTCCTGAATCGACTTCTTTTTGCAAATTGAGCACGCCGGATACCATATCTCTTCATCAAAAGCTTGAAACTCTGCCTTAATATAACCAAATGATGGCTTCCCATCCTTTGCTTTGGTTTTGAGCGAAACGACAGATTCATAACTGATTCCTCCCATAATATTAGTGCAATTATTGATCTCCGGTTGAAAGTCGATACACTTCGAAAGGACTCGGACTTGGGATATTCTATGTGTTGAAAGACACGTCCCAAGATACTGCGACTTTCCTAGACCTTTGCATTCAATCGAATCATTGATGGATACTTCCAATGAATTATGTGGTGGCCATAGAGTGATGCGCCAAACATTTCCTTCTTGATAAAGAAGGAATAAATCCTTCTTTGCATACTTTGTTTTGGAGAAGTCTTGAATGGTTAGTATTCTTCCGGAATGAATGTGTCGTGAAGACATGACTTTTAATGAGATCTGAGTTTTCTTTAATTAAACGATATAATGAAATTTGAATATTTAAAATTATTTTATATAATTAAGGACGCGATTTATTAGTGTTACATATATTATTGTTTTTGACTTTTGAACTTTAAAAAAGTTATATAATAACCAATAAATGGGTAACACAATAATGCTGTCTTTAATTTTATTACATCATCAGATACTTCATTATTTGTGCTATGAAGTGATATAAGTTACATATCTGTTGATAATGTCCATAGGGCTATAATAGGTTCCAAAACAACCCATATCTGGAATGAGTTTTCGTCTTATATAAGTTATTGCGTGTACCAATATTTCAAAGTTTTAATATATAGAAATTTTTTGATTTTTAAAAGTTTTCAATGACCATTAAATGATCCCAAAACAATCCTGGCATTATTTTTTTCTTACCTTACTTTACATTAAACCTTATTATAATCATAGATATTTTTAACTAATATATGATTCTATTTATTTTTTTTAAACCCGTAAATGTAGTGACCTTTAAGTTTGAACTCAAACTTTGTTTCATTATATTCCAATATATTTGGCTTTATCTTACACAGACACCAATCTGGATAAGTAACCGAATTGCCTCTTAAGTATAAATGTACCGTGTAAAATTCTTCACGCCATTTTGGATAGTATAGTTTATATAACATGGGGCAAATAAATTTATGATCTATTCCAAAAACTTTATCAACTCTATGCACAATATCCGGGCTATTTTCTAAAATTGTATATGGTGATAATTTACCGGAGCTATAATTCCATTAAAATAAAGGTTATATAATAATTTCTTGATATAATTACAGATAAATTAGATTTAAGACCAAAATTTGAGGTATTTTAAAATTATAGAGAAATTAATCTAGTATTTTTTGTATATTTAACCACTTTTGTTTCTTTCTGGCCCTCAATATCAATGTACAAAATTGTCAACTGCAATCGAGATACTTATAAATTAATCAAGTTTTGTCACAAAATTTAACTTAAATTTCTAAATAGATAAATATAAATTGATTTTGACAATGCTAATTATTCATTAATTTATAAATTATATTATATATAAATGTTCATGGTCAAAAGTATAATAAAATTGAAGCAATATTAAAACAATCATGCTTGATCAGCTAAATTTTAATTGACTTTCAAAATAATTTTTATCAAGAAAACCTTTAAAACACTAATTTTAGAGTGAATTATTTTCAAGCATAAAATTTAATTAAAACTCAAACCTAAATTCTCGCCTAATCTCAAACTTAATCTTAAATCTAACCTCAAATCGAATTTTAAACTTAACCTTAAACTTTACTTCAAACATAAACAAGAAATACATTTCATCATAAATTTATATTAACTTTAACTTTGAATTAAATATGAATAGATAAATAAATCTTAGTTTGTCATTTAGTACAGTTAGACCTCCATGTAACAAAACTTTATATAACAAGAACTTGTACACAAATCATTTCAAATATTTTAAGTGTAAGTGTGAGTCCAAACTAACAAAGTTCATGAACTGAAATGAAAGGATTAATGTCAATAATACTTCACATTTGGTCTCAATTTGCATAATGTGATCTTTTCTGATAAGAAGAAGTTCAATTTGGACCCGATGGATACCATTACTATTGGCATGACAAGAACAGAACCACAAAAGTTTTTAAAGCGAGCATTTGGTGGCAAATGACTGATAGTTTGGGCTGCGATCAGCTATAATGGGAGGTATGATTTGGTGTTTGTTTCTGGTAAAAAGAATAGCGAAATGTGCAAAGAAACAATTAAGAAATATTTGAATCAAGGAATTTTAACCTAGGTATCAAGGAGAAATCAAGGATGACAAAGGAAATTAATTTATTATTAATAAATTTTAAAATTTTTTTTAACTTTTAAATCAAGGTTCTTTATATATCCTTTGCAAGAGCAGTCAAGGGTTCTGCAATCAAGGGGAATCCTTGAAAATCAAGGAGTGTTGGCAACACTAATGGTAGCACTATTGGTTATTAGCATAGATGGCTAAAGGAGGGTATTTCAAAATACCCCCCTCCTGAGACGAAAAATCATGAAAACACCCATCCCCCCTGAGCCGAAAAGTTAGGTTCCCACCCCCTTTAGAAACAAGAAAAAAAGGCAAAATTTTTGGAAAAATTGCAAAAAATTAGCGAAAATTTAGTAAAAAAAACTTAAAAATCGAGGTTTTAAGCAAAATTTAGGTGTTCTAAATTTTTGAAAATTTTACAAAATTGCCTTTTTTGACGAAAATTCTTAGTTTTTAGAATAAATTATAATAAAATACGTTAAAATAAGACTATAAATAGTCATATACTACAGAAAAATGCTAAGAATAGACGTTTTATGTGTTTTTAGGCAATTTTGGATCCCCATAAAAATACCCCCCTAATACCACTCTGAGCCGAGAAAAAATACTCCACTATGGTACTCCCCCTGAGGTCGGCTCCTTTAGCCATCTATGGTTAATAGACATACACTTATTTGATATCTGTTTATTTCTAGTTGGTGAAACGCTATTTGTGATACAATTTTCATTTAATTATCAATAAAAAATGTTTACCTAAAACCTAAAATTAATGTCATTAAGAATAAGCATTTCGGAGGTTTATCTTTAATTCATATAAAAATTTTATAAATAAATGACTTATATCTTAAAGGTTATGTCGATTAATATATCCGGGTTCAATAGGTGTAATGCAATATATAATTTGTAAATAAATTTAATTGGAAATTAAAATAAAATAAATATTTATCAATGTAAATTATCGATATTCAAATTGGACCTATGAATCATAAAAGAAAAACTTTAATTTAAACACTCAATCAATAAATTTTTCATTAAATTATATAACTAATCAATCTTTAATGTTTTAATTACAGTAATTAAGAGATTAAAAAATTTTGATTTAAATAAGTTAAAAATTTTTTCATATTTTAATTATTTATTTGTTATTACTTTAACTAAACCAGAGACAAAAGTTAGTTGAATGAATACGAATTTCTTTAATGGATATAATAGATAATACTCCTTAATATAAAAAATTACATTATCGCCAATAAGTTACGATTTAATTAAGATACTGATTTCAAACTTTGTACAATAATAGAATATATAATGTTTCATTATATTATGGAGTTTCATTGAAATTGATCTAGTTAAATTTGAACATTTTATTATTGAGAAAATATACAAGGTACTATATAAAATTTATTATAAATATAGTGGTGCAAAAAATCCATAGTTGAGATTTAAAGGATATTTTTAAATTCTTATTAATTGAGATTTTATTGCCAACAAACGAGTGTAATAAGTTTATCCAATAACTGTACATCTAATATCATGAATTAGATGAATACAAAAATCCTTGACAATTATTTTTATAGATGATATTATTGATATTTTCCAATCATTTATATTCGAATTTAAACCTATAATTTATCGATCAATTGGATAATTAATTGGGTCATTTGATTCCAAGATTTTGTTTTTGATTTGATTTATTGCCTAATTATAATGTTGTTGACAAAATATTTTCAAACTATGATATGAATAATAAATAAATAAATATAAATAATTTGTAAAGGATCTCAAAGTTATTAGTATTTTTCCCTCTTATCTCATAATTAAAAATTCAATAATATATTAAACTCTGAATATTTTGAATTTTGAGTGAAACTCATAAGTGATCAAATGAATGACATTTTGCATTAAAAGTCAGTCTATGTCTGAATTTTTACTTAAACACATGTAATTTTATTGTATTTGAATAAAACGATGTATTGAAATCTTATTTTGATTTGTGCTAGTTTTTAAACTTTTTTAACCGCCAATACTTTTTGGATTAAAATCGGTAATAAAACGACCACATTATTATCATTGTCTAATTCGAAAAATTAACCCAAATCGGCCATAATATTAGGATACATCCCGACTAGAATCGAATCCAAGGCTTGGGATTAACACCGCATAAGTTTAAATCAATAGAATTGAGTAGGTCGGCTAAAGCTATTCAAGTAGAGTAAAAGCTGAGCCTAAATAATTGTCCACAAATGTCAAACATTACTCAAACCAATCTAGAGCAAAGTGACTTTTGACCAGAAGTGGCTAAATCTCGTTATAATTTATTTTCATATTGAAATCATTTTATTGATTATTTTATTTCACAAAATATGGAAAGTATTCCTCAATTTGGGAGAGAAAGAGAGAGAAAGTTTAAATTAATTGAAAATTTTTTTATTTAATTGCATATTAAATTTAAAACAAAGAAAAATTTTAAAGAAAAATTAAATGTTGGTAATGTATATATCCAATTGTAAATAATACAATGTTAGCCTAATCCTACAATTACCTTAAGCAAAAGATACAGTTTATAAAATAAATTCCTTACTAATTATACCTATTTTATACAAGCATATTTTTAAAGACATAAATTAAGTGATAAATCTTCGAATTGTTTCTATTCATTGAATTGAGAAAAATTAATCAAACAAATTTAATTTATTAAAATTAATCTCAAAATTGTAATTATGTCTTTAATCAAACAAAAAATTCAATTAATATTTATATACTTGAAAATGAATAATGGGTTATTAATGATTTCAAATCTTGAAAACCTTTTAAATAAATTATATTTTTTGTTAAATAAATAATTATAATAATTTTAAATAAAATATAAACTTTAAAGTCTTTTAGATAATGCTTTTAAACATATTTGTAGCATATAATAAATGTTTTTGATATAATTAAACTTTTATATTTTTCATTAAAGATATAAAATTATCTTAATCATTAAACGGATATTCATCAAATGTAGATTAAATTGGTTTTAAAGTGTAAATTAGATTTAAATGTAATGTAAAATTTTAGAGAAAAATGAAAGCTCAAGAATTTCAAATTTAGATATTAATAAATTATTCTTAGCAAAATCTATTATTATTTTAAGTAAATGTAACAGTTTCTATAATCCCATTTTTTTAACATTTCTTTAATTTCTTCTCTAACTTTTCTCTTTTGGAGAAATTTTATATCGTTTTATTTTAATTGGTGTACGGTTTTATAATTTAATTTCATGTTAAACTCGAATCGCGCGACCAATCATCTCGACTGAATCACCGAAAATTCTCAGTTTTCTTCTAATAAGTCAGATAATTCTTTAATTTGTATTTCATAGGTTGAGTCGATTAAAATTGGTTTCCTGCTAAATTTATTGTTCTTGGTACCTGTTATTAATAATAGATTTTAATTTTCTTCTATAGTTTGATAAACCTTTCCAATTTGTTGATTTTGGAATAAGTTTATTGGGAGTTTTCATTTTCTATAATTTCATTTATGGATTCGAATAGTTATAAACCAAATTTTTTGATAAGAATGTCAGGTTGGAAGAAACCAATATCAAAATTAGTTTTTATTTGAAGTTTAAATTTTGAAGAGTTTTTGGAGGCAATACGGCTTCATTATTTAGTCTAACATTAACAAAATCTTTATGAGATAATCTCAGAACTTGATCAAGCATAACTTTATTTTTCAAAATTTACTTTAGATAATTATTTGGGACTGAAATCCAATCCAAATAATGAATCGAAGTGGCTTTCATCAGAAAACCAAATATTTTATAAATATTCTGGATTTTCTCCAATTTTGGTAAGAAAAGTTTTACAGAATTCAATTCTTTTTTGTTGAGAATTTTTGGTAATTTGCCTACTATTTTAATATTATATGGAAACAAATTTAATTCTTTTCTTAAAATTGTATGTAAATTTCCTTGACTAATATCTTTAAGCGTGTTAGTGATGTTCCTAAAAAATGAGAATTATTTCAAGGTAAAAGTGTTCTTTAAGTTAATTAATTTGTGCTGGTAAATATACAAGATACATACGTAAAGGTTTTTTGAACTTCCATAACTTCTTTAACTCTTTGAATATTTTTTTCAGTGATTTTTGTTTTTTTATGTGAAACTATTTAAATTATTGAATGTGTATTTCTCTTCCATTTTCTTTTTAATTTGTCTAATCACTTTACCATCTGAAGCTTCTCGCTCAGGATATTTTAAACTAAATCTTCTTCTTATTTCCATAATATTAAATTTTATGCCATCTATTAACAAAAATTAATTTAATAAAATAATTTATTATTAAAGTCTATTAAATATTTTAAAAATTTTGTAGAAATTTCCTAATTAAAATTCTCATTTTTACTATCAATAAAGTTATTATCTTTCTCATTAATATTCTTTAAAAAATTAAAATAGTTTATTTAATAAATTTATTTCATTCCAAATAAAAATTAACAGTAATTAAATTTATTTTTACATAAAATAATTCAATTAAATCAATTAAAATTTATTTATTTTTTGGTTGAAATAACCAGTCGTATATATCCTTCTTCTGTTCCAAAGTGTAAAATCGAATAGTTTTGACATGATTGAAACTTGATTGACTAATTAAACACTGATTATTATTCATAATTTAAAATAATTTTACATTAAAAAAATTTGAACTTATATTGTAAACACTTCAACTCGTGTGTGACATACGTCACATGAACACAAAATAAAACTCGTTTTTGATGCCAAACGCTTGCTAACAAACCATGTGACCTACCAAAATTATTATACACTCTTTAATTATTGATTGAAATTTGTTTTTGAATAAAAAATTACAGTTTATGGACTAAATTTAATAAATATAATTTGTTTGATTTATTTTTTTAAATTGTTTTCAATTCAATAAATTTAAACAATTCAAAATAAATTTTTCTCATTATTTACATCTTTAAAATATTACTTTTATAAAATAAATATAATAAGCAATGGTTTTATTTTATAAACTGTAACTTATGCTTAAAATAATTGTAAGATTATGCTAACATTGGGTTATTTATTATAGGAGAAAAAGGGCCACCTGATTAATTTTTATATAAAATTTTGTATTATTTTAAATTTAATATACATTTTTATAATTAAAATGTTTATTTTATCTTCTCTCTCTCTCTCTCTCTCTCTCTCTCTCTCTCTCTTTCTTTCTTTCTTTCTTTCTTTCACAAATTGAGAAAATACTTTCCATACTTTGGGTATTAAATAAAAAAATATCTATAAAAATTCATTTATTTGAAATTTGTTTATTAATAAGATCAACGATGCATATTGAATACATAGGGGGTGAAACATTTCATTATACTTAATGTATGAACCGACATGTTCATTCTTTACCCAATATTATTGTTCATAAAAATATTACATATTTTAAGCAAGATAAAACAATTTTAAAGAGTTTTATTGCTTAGTTTTGTTTACATTAAATTATCAAAATTGAATCAAAATGAATGTTATATATGAGTAGCCTTGATGGGTTTGCACATGTAACATACAGTCTGACCAGATCGTTTTTAACTAGCTAAGAAAATTTAATTCCAAAAATCAGAACAAAATAAGAACGAATTTTTCAAAAATTTTATTTATTCAATGATTAATTCTTAATATTAGATTTTGCTGACTTAATAAAATTTTTATATTTTTAATAAAATCTTTAAAATCAGAACAACTTTGCTTATTTTAACTAAATTACTAAATGCCCTTTATACAAAGTCCTGGCCAATAGATAAACAAGGTTTGAGGGCAAAGCCATTTCCCCTACATTTACGAGCATCAAAAGAGAGTCCAACATATCAATCTACTCCGTTTTATCAAAAAGGGGAAATTTCCCCGTTACTAATAAAAAGATTGATTTCCATAGGGAGAGAGAGTGGGTGAGTGAGAGGAAAAGAATAAGGGAGAGAGAAAGCACATCCTACAACTTTCCTCCGTTTCTATCAAAAAGACAAAATTTTCATTTTACAAACAGAATGGTTGTTTTTAAGTATGAACACATCTTACCACATTTTGGTTTAATTTTATGCGCTGCATACCAAGGGAAGGTAGAGTGAGGGGATTGGTCAGTAAAGTGGATTGGTGATTTGAGCCGTTAGAGTAGGTTTGGAGCCTGTAGAGTAGGTGGTTGAAACTGAAAATTTGGTGGGTGAGCTTTTAGAGTGGGTGGGTAGGTAGGTGCGAAACGATTACATATACTACACTTTACTACGTAAATGTAGTGAAAAACGAAATTTTATTTTAATATCAAAAAGGTTCTTCAAAGAGAATTTTATCACTTCCTACCACGCCATTGCGTTTCTTTCCGAAAGGCGAATTTTCTCTTTTACTAACAAAAGAATTGGTCACATGAGAAAGATATCACAGCCTACCATTCCCATACGTTTCTGTCAAAAAGTCGACATTTTCGCATTATCATCAAAAGGGAAAATATAAGGGGAGAACATAGAATAATTGGGTTAGCAGAGTGGGTGGGTGGTCATTTCGATTAGGTTGTTGAGCCGGTAAAATAGGTGGGTGAGCTGCAGAATGGTTGGGGGGGGCTTTAGAATGGCTGGGTCGCCAAGTAAAAAGGTGATTTTGCCTAAAAATAAGCTCATGGGCAAATTGAATGGATTTTTTGTCAGTAGAATGTGTGAGTGGGCCTGTAGGAAGGGATGATATACCAGTATGTGGATGGATGAACTTGTCAATTGGGTGGATGAGCCTGTTGAAAGGATGGGCGGACCTATAGATTTGGTGGGGGATTCGGTAGAGTGGGAGGGTTGGTCTTCAAAATTGGTAATTATACCTAAATATAGGGTAAGTAGGCCTGTATAATGGGTGGGTGAGCTGATAGAGTAAGGAGGTGAGCCGAAAAAGGGGTGGGTGAATCAATAAAATAGGTGAAAAAGCAAATATAATGGATTGATAGGCCTGTAGGGTGTGTGGTTTAACAAGTAGAGTGGGTTGTTTTAAATCTTGCTTTAATTTTAAAATCTATTTAGAGAACAAATAATTTTAATTGGCATGTTAAATAAATAGTTGAATTTTTGTTAAAATATATTATTATTAATATTTATCTTAAAGCATTTGATTAAGTTTTATTTATATACATGATACAGTGGCGGCGATAATTGGATTCCGTTGACTTGGTCCAATTTCTCCTCTAAAATTCTTCGGAATAAAATTATATTTAAATCCCAAATATAGTTTTGCTGTAAGACTATCTCATTTAGTGCCAAAATTATTTTTGAAAAAGTATTTACATATATAAAAGTATATAAAACAACATTTTCTTTTAAAGTTATTTTTCATAAGAATTTATAAATGAATTTACTTTATCGTCAATAATTTTATAAATTGGAAATATTTTTATATGAAACTTAGTAAATACATACTAAGGGTTTTTCTACATTCAAATAATTTTGTTTCATCAAAATTGATTAAGTAACCTTTGAACAAGATCAATTAGAATTTTGATAATTTTGAAATTTACGAGCTGATTTTATCAAAACGAATACGAATATTGAAAAAAACACGTATAGACTTATTTTTGATCTTGTATATAAAAATTATCAAAAGAAAATTTAATTTCATAATATCTGTCAAAAATAATACATTTGATAAAATAGTAAATTTTAAGAAAATTATACTAGGTAAATTAGATATTTTCTTTATCATAATCTTACAGCAAAACCATATATAGAATTAAAAAATAATTTTATTCCGATAAATATTGGACCAAGTCACCGGAATCCAATTATCGCCCCCACTGTATATTTTTAATTTATTTAGAAATATACAATGCAATTGTAGATTAAAATTTACAATTAAATTATATATATCTAAATATGTTTATGTATATTTAATAAATATTCTGTAAATGATCAAGATTATTAATTTAATCATAACTCAAAAATTAAATTAATTAATTTGATAAAATATATTTTTTTAGTTGCTACAATATTTTTTTTCTTTTTATTATGGAAATATTTATATTAAAATGTTATTCAAAAGATAGAATTTTGTTAAAAATTAAAATAATCTTTTTAAAAGTTCATTATAAATTTAATTTGAAATAATTAAACAATTAAGTAGTTTCAATATTATTTATGTAAAAATTTCTTATATAAAATAAATGTTTATTTTAAAAACTGCAAAATTTGCTTAAAATAAATTTCAATTTTTGCTAAAATAATGTTATTTTATATTTGGGTTAAGCCACCTAACACCATTAATTTTACTATTAAACCTAATTTACTTTTAAATATAAATTATAGTATTTACAATATAAATGTTTACTTTATCTAAAAACTCAAAAATAATATCTCATCAACTAAATATTGTGGATGGACCTTTATACATTAATGAAAAGATAATACATTGAGGAGATCAATGAAATTTCCAAGTTATCTAGATGTACTTGAAACACTTAAGCAGTCTAAAAATAATTTTCTTAAAAAAATTTTGATGAAAATAAGTGCAATAAACTTGGAATTTATTTTTTAAATAATAAATTTATCTTAAAATAATTGAAAGATTTTGTTAAAATTTGGGTATATATAAATGATTTATAACCAGAACAGAATTAATTTCTTTTCATAATATTTTGCCTTACTTTTAAATTTAATTGTTTTCAAATATAAATGTTAATTTTATCTACTCTCTCTCTCTCTCTCTCTCTCTCTCTCTCTCTCTCTCTCTCTCTCTCTCTCTCGCTCTCCCTCCCTATATATGAAATCGGTTATTAGTTTTTGGTTGCAAATCATAGAAGTTATTTGAAAGAAGTGATACTCAAATGCGTGGCCTCTCATCAGATAAATCATATCTCTACTAAAAGATTTATTTGGTTTTTTAGTTAAATTAATATTAATTTTCGGTTCAGATAATAATCTATTATGATCAACAAAAATTGTATTCCAAAGATTTAGAGATAAAAATTTAAAAAACCAAATTTAAAGTTTTTAATTTGGTTTTATTTTTCCGATTATTTTTTAAATAAGGTTTTCATTTAAGTTTTGTTTCATTAGTTTAGTTATTATTTTTTATATAATTCGAGTAATTTTTTTATTTATAATTTTGCAAATTAATTCTAAAATAAAGGAATTAACAATCCAATTATTTTTAAATATATTACACAATTCATTAATTATTAATTTAGTTTAAAAATAGAGATTTTAATTACAAGAAGAATTTGAATTTAAAATAATTTAATTTTTATTGAGATATTGACTGCTATATCAGAATTGTTAACCTTTGAGTGATATATTAGAAAAGGAAACGTTTTATTGTTAACTCTTTTAAAGAATGGCATAAGTTGGACTAGAATTAAGAATTACCCAAAGTGATAGACCTAATCAGTGTTGAGACTTCATCCAGGTTACGATACCTTATTTGGAATTTGTAGGATGGCAAATGCCGGGCAACCCATACATTTCGCTGTTAAGTACGAGAAGGAAACATTACTAAGTAGTAAACCCATTTGTTCGGCAGTAGCGGATTTAAATGATCTTGGTCTTTTTTTGAAAGCTTATGTTTCATAGGATTGATTGGTGTAAAAATTATCTGCCTTATCTGCCAATGGGTAATAGTTCCCGTAAAACTGGCCATGTAACTTTGGTGTTTAAAGCTTTAAAAAAGATAATTTTTGAACCCATCTGACATTACTATTGTTTGAACATAATAAAATTATTTCTAAACTATGAATAATTTGAACAATGAATTTATTTATAAGAATGAAAATCAAAATAAAAATGTGTAAAACCGAATTTTTCTAATGTAAATATTCAAGTTTAACAAATATTGTTATCATGTTCAAATTTTGCTTAATATAATGATAAATCAGTTCAACATTTATCTTTTTTAAAGCTTTAAACACCCATTTTACCTGGCCAATTTCACGTGTACAATAGCCCATTGTCAGATAATTTTTACACCAATCATTTCAATGAAACATAGGTTTTCAAAAGAGACCAAGATCCTTTAAATCCATTACTGCCGAGCAAATGGGTTTACTGCAAAGTGAAGTGCTGCCTATTCTTTCAGTAACTAATAGAAAATCTGTAAAACATGGAAACTATTTTACTCTCTAAAAGAGCTTAGATATGTGACGATAGAAACCTTTCCATTGAAATATTTCAATAATTCATTAAATATTTGTTTTACATTTATTTTAATTGGTTTGACATTTAATTTATTTGGAATGAACGAAAAAAATGAGAATAATTATGTTTTATTTAAAAGAATACTTTAGATTCTCTTAATTTGTTTGAATTGCTTTAAGATTTTATGTGTCGCAACAAATTATTTAATTGATTTTAATTTTGATTTAATCATCAAAAAATGTTTTTAATATCATTTGTGAAGAATAGAAAGAAGGATTTGTCTTTAAAACTTGATTTAATTATTTTTTATTAATATTTTATTTATTTTTAATCAAACAACAAATTATTTTACAACAAAAACAGTATTTTAGTCAAAATTTTAGATATTTTTAATTCAAATTCATTTAAGGGCGGAATAATCAATAAATTGTGAGAAGAAATAACAATAAATGAGAAATAAATAATTATTTGTTTAATTTTAATTAATTTATTATTCATTTATTAATTTATTTATTTATTAAAATGTGTTTTAAAGTATTTTTTTAAAATTTTGATTTAATTGTATTGAAATTCGACCAGAGATTGAATCAAATATAGATATAACATTTTATCTCTTTTTAAAACTATCAATTGGTATAACCTTTCACTTTGATAATAGATAATCGACCATAAATTACATTCTCTATTTTAATTTTAGCTTTATATTTAAGTTAAAACAGTAAATAATTTATTATTTCAGTGAAGAATAGTGATAAAAAACAAAATAATGTCTAATATTTCAAATGCATTGAAAACCACTGCGATATTAAATGATTATGAAGACGATATAATGAATAATTTGTTTTAAATCAGTAAAAGAGCCTTTAATTGTCATTTAAATCAGTTAAATTAGATTTTATTTAATGAGAATTTTCCAAAACTTTTTCAATAAACCTTTAAAAAATACAATTTTCAATTAAAATTTTTAACCCTATTTCCTAATATGATTGCTCCGATTTATAAATGAACTTCTCGTGCATTTGCTCATTTACAGCTTGGAACTTCTACTGTACATTGTTTATATCAACAAATTTAGTCATTATATTCATAATTTTCATTAAATAATGAATGTAAAGACGATGTCATGAATTTGCGTGGGAATGGGTGGGTTGGCATGTAAAGTAGGTGATTTTGCCTTATAAATAGGTTTATGGGCCATTAGAATGGATTGTTTTGCCAGAAGAATGTGTGAGTGGGCCTGTTGGATGCGTTAATAGGCCAGTAGTCTGGATAAGTGAGCTTGTAAATTGGGTGGATGAGTCTGTTGAATTTGTGGGTGAACCTATAAATTTGGTGGGTGATTCGGTAGAAAGGGAGGGTTGGCCTTTAGAAAGGGTAATTATACCTATAAATTGGGTGGAAAAGTCTGTATAGTGGGTGGGAAAGCTGGTAGAGTAAGGGAGTTAGCCGATAAAAGGATGGGTGATTCGATAAAATAGGTGGATCAGCAAGTATAATTGGTGGATAAGCATGTAGGGTGTGTGGTTGGGCAAGTAATGTGGGTGGGTTAGCTTGTAGAGTGGGTGTCTGGGCCGGTAGATTGGGTACATAATGATTAAATGTACTATGTAAATGTAGTGAAGTAATTTTATTCGCTGCATCCCACTATTTGATTGTATTTCGAAAATTTTATGCGCTGCATCCCGCGGCAAGGGGGGTGGGTGGGTGATCGGGCGGGCGGGCGGGTGGGTGGGTGGGTGCGAAACAATTACATAAACTACACTTTACTACGTAAATGTAGTGAAAAATAAACCAAATACTGTGTTGCAAATTAAAAAATATTACAAATAAGAATATATTTAAAAATAATTTAAAGTATAAATTACAGTTAAGATCGGTTAAGAAATAGAAATTATATGTTAATTTGTATATCAAAATTTTATTATTAATTATAAATAAAAAAAATTGGCAATTTAGATTAACAGAAATCACTTTTTTTTAATTTTGCATAACCATAGAAATTTAAAAAAATAATAAATCTTAATAAATAATATGATATTTGTTAATATTAACCATTATCAAAACAAGCAAAAGATTTCGACAAATACTTCATTGTTATTTAAATATTTTATTTAGTAAATAGATTATACATTTGTTTGCCCGAAAAATTAATAAACGATTTATAAGTTTATAATAAAATAAACAGAAAAATATTTATTCTTTCAATTGATATATTTTTTTGGAAAATATTTTATATATTAATAATTCCTATACAAAATTTAAAAATTAATTTGCAAAGAATTTTTCGGATTAGATAAAATAATATATAATATAAAATTTTTTAATGAATGTCATATGAGCTTGAGTTAACTTTTTATAACAAAATGTTTTATAAAAATAAAGTTAATAAGTTAAAATTACAGTTTATTAAGTTAAATTCTATTAAATATAAATTTAATCAAATTTATTTATTAAATTAAATCAATAATATCAAAAATTTATCTCCAATATGAAAACACATTATATTTTTTTATAATTTTCAACAAAAGAGTGAAATGTGATTTAATCTTGATAAGTTTTAAGAATATTGAGGACTTGAGAATTGAGAAATCTAATGTTTGAAAAATATTTTGATTAAATTTATCATAATAATTTAAATAAAACATTGGAAACCCAACAAAAAAAGTTATTAACAAATTAATTTTAATTTTAAACTATATTCTAATTGATAGCATTCAACGAAATAAAGCATTTAATTACAGTTTTAAAATAAAATACAAAATAAATTAAATTAAAAAATGAATATTCTCATTTATTATAAATTAAAAGAAAAATCTATAATAAAACAATTTGTTATATAAACAAATCTTTATGCGTTTAATGAATAAATGATTAAGAATGATTAAAAATATATTTGAACTTAAAAATTTTGTATATTAATTTACATACTGATACAAAACATTAAATGTCGATTTACATTTTATTTTTCTATAAAATATGGGTAATTTTTGAGTTTTCCTAATTTTCTTAATTAAAATATTGGTTGCTTAAACAAAATAAAGTAAATAAAATGTCGAAAAAAATTCAATCATTTGATTTTAAATCTAATTCAATGAATGTCATCAATGAATTATCAATTAAATCGATTAATCAAATGACTAATTATTATATTAAAATTTTCAAGTAAACTGTAAGACGTATTCACAATATATACAACTAAGAAAACCAAATAATATGGTTTTAACAAAATATTATAACGGTTTTTTATTAATTTGTTGACAAATTTGTTTCGACTACTGGTTCTGTAGTCAACGTTGGCACGAAGAGCTCAACTTGATATTATTTATATTTTGATTTAAACAAGGTGAAAATTGATTAAACTTAAAAGCAAAATTTATCCTATATTTTTTTGAGTCAAATTTAAACAAAAATGATGCTTTGAAAAATCCTAATTAAATATTTGTCATAAAGTTTGATTCATTTAAAGTTGTAAAACAATTTTAAATAAAATAAATAATGAGCTATTGTAATTTTAAAAGCCAAAACATTGAAGACCACATAATTTTAAAAATAATTAATTACTGAAATTCGTAGATTTGAATCTCGAACTTTATTATAGAAAATTATTAGGCATAATGAATAAATTTGTAGAAAAATTTATTGGAATTTAAAATGAAGTTTAAGCAAAATTCGCAATATTTTTTTCAAAAAATTTACAATTTTGACTATATTTTAGAGCTTATTTCTAAACTTTCTATTTATTGTTTAAACTTTTACATGTAATTTTTCAACTAACCCCAAACTACCAAATCTTAAATGCATGTAAATAATTTTGTAGAATGCGCCATTTATTTAATATGTGTTGTCAAAAAATGGCTAAATTTTGATATAAAGTTTGCATTAATGTTTTTAAACTAATTAATTAATTAATTAAAATATAATAATAATAATAATGATTTTATTTCAAAAACCTATTTTGAAAAATATAAATAAATGTATTAAAATCTTAAACAAAAGTTTATAAAAAGTAATAAAAAGTTTTCCAATTTTACAATAAATATTTTATAATTCTTTTCATTTCTTAATAATTTTAGTAATGAATTAAACAATTATGATGCTAATATAAAAATGGAAGTCTCGTTAGTCTGTTGACCGGTCTGTATTTTTGGTGTAATCCTAAAAATTCTTCGACTTTTGTGTCCATTCTTTGGTTTCCTTCCTATGATTTAATTGGTTTTGAGAGTACTTGAAATGCGGTATATATTTTGAGTTTTGGGTATTGATGTCATTTTTTTAATGGTTAAAACAACCACAAAAAAATATAGTCCATAAATTTTGTAATTACCTTATATATGCAATGAGGGGTATGTGAAGAATTCCATTTGCCACCGTTTAAACAAAGAATAGGAGAGTCATCATCCAGGTATGTATAGCCATATAATGGATTCTCATAGCAAAAATATTTAGCAATACCACCAGGATAATAAGTATTTACTTTAATATAACCATTAATTGGGGGTTCCAAATTAGGGCAAAGAATAATTTCTGTATTTAAAATTGCTAAGATATCATAATATTTTTTTCCAACTACCCTGGTTCCATTGGCAATGTTAGAGTTACCGGTCATTACAAAATCATAGATACAATGCCTGTCCATTTGGCAAAAATTCTTCACAACAGAAGGAACGATATTTAAATTGGGTACACTAAAAATGGGCACAAATTCTTTTCGATTATATTCTTCATAGGTTTTATCATTATAAATGAACATGCTCTCTTCTTTTGATGTCCGCCATTTAATTCCAAAATCATTGTGAATTGATTCATCGGTTGAGTGCATTGAAATCGAATTACCATTTGGATTTGTTAAATCATTATCACGTATACCATCAAAATAACCAAGTAACCCTCTTGTTTTGCCTAAAACTATATTAAAATGTATAATTAATTGTAATAATTTAACTAAGGTTTTAGTTAGAAATATCTATTAAAATTTAAAATAAAATGTTTTTAATCAATATATTATCAAGCATATTTTATGTTACATAAATTGCATATTTCATATTTTTAGAAAAAGTTTAATTTTTATCAGGGATGAAAATTAGGAAGGTTCAGGAATATCTCTCTCTTGGAGCCAAAAATTAGGGAAATAACCAATTCTTAGACGAGAGCTAGAGATCCCCCCACTCTGAGGAAAAGGGAAAAATGGTCAAAAAATGTGGAAATTTAAGAAAAAAAAATCAAATGATGGAATAAATTTTTAAGAGAAAATCTCAATAAATTCATAAAATCATAGAAATTTAAGGTTTAAAATGCACTCTAAAATAGTACTCTTAGTACTCTAAAATTTTGAAAATTTTGCAAAATTGCCTTTTTTGTTAAATATTCTTAGTTTTTGCATTTAATTTGATAAAATACGTTCATATGCGACTAAATATAGTCTTAAACGTCAGGAAATTGTTTAAAATTTATGTCTTAAATTTTTCAGGCAGTTTTGGATCGTTTAGAAAATACACTCTTATACCCCTTTGAGCCGAATTCTTTTGACAAACTTGATTTTTATTAAGTTCTAAATTAAACTTAATAAAAAAGATTATATTTTATTGCTGGGTTATTATAAATTTATAAATAACTTTGATTATATACAGGGATGGCCAAAGAACTCGACTCCAGGGGGTGGTAGGGGGGTATTTTGGGAAAAATCCCATGGGGCTATTAGGGTAGGGTATTTGTCAAAACCCTAAAAAACACCGATTTTTGCACTATTTGACTTTTTAATGCTATTTTAGGCTATTTAAAGGTTATTAAGGGATATAATTG